>CAUYSK010031510.1:0-14452 GCA_963575035.1 Avahi laniger
TCTCCGGACCCCATCTCTACACCCCAGTCTTTCTAGACCCCCATGCCTGCACCCCCATTTTGGACACCCATCTGACTAGCATCCTCCCTTCGATCCCCGCATCCGAACCCCCATCTCCCCGAACCCCATATCTCGGACCCCCGCAGCTTGAGCCGCCTCCGGATCCCCATGCCAAGGCCCCGCCCCCTGCACCCCCCATCCCCAGACCCCCATTGGGCGCGGGCGAGGCCTCCGCAGCATCCCGGGCGCGGCCGGCCCCGCCCCCGCCCCGCCCTCCCCCCCGGCCCCGCCGCTGAGTCAGCGCGTCCGCGGCCCCCTCCCCGCGCGGCCGCCCCGCCGGGCTCTCAGCCCCGGGAACCCCGGGGAGCCCCCGGGGAGCGGGCAGGGAGGGAGGGGGCGGAGGAGGCCGCGCCCGGCCGGCGGCAGCTCCGGGTCCTCTGTGCGCAGGAGAAGCGGCGGCTGCAGGAGCAGATCCGCGCGGCGCGCCGGGAGCTGGAGGACGAGAAGCTCCGCGTGGAGCGGCTCAAGGTTGGGGGCGCCGGCCCGGGGAACGAGCGAAGTGGGGGGTGTGTGCGAGTCGCCCTGGGGGACGATAGGAGCCTCCGTCCGCTGCGAGCGGGGCAGCTGGGGGCGTCGGTCCCAGCTTTGGGGTGCGGGGTGTCTCGCCCAGCTTGGGAGGGGTGAGGTGCGGTGGGAACGGGGACCTGTGCTCCACCCCGGGGGGAGTGTGGGGCAGTGGAGGTGTTTGTCCCAGCGGGGCAGCTGGGAGCGGCCTTAGCCCCGCTTGGAGTAGGGCGGGGCCGCCAGGGAGGGACAACTGACTTCGCCTTTGGGAGCGTCTGTTCCACCCTGGAAGGGTTGTGTGGGCACGGCGGTGTCCGCCCCAGCCAGGGTGTGCGATCCAGCCTGGGGGAGACCACGGGCCGGCAGCGGGCGGCTGTCCCACCCGGCGACGTTGGGGGGCACTGTGGGCATGCACCGCAGACCGATGTATGTCCCCTTGGGTGGCTGGGGGTCCCGCGGGGACTTCCGCATGCCCAGCCCCGGCTCCCTTCCCACGCCCAGAGGAAGTCTCTCCGGGAGCGCTGGCTAATGGACGGGGCAGCGGGAGGGCCCGAACGGCCCGAGGACCCCACCGCAAAGGACCCCCAGTCGCCAGAGGGCCAGGCTCAGGCCCGAATCCAGAATCTGCACGACAGCTTGTTCACGTGAGTAGAGCCCCGCTACCCTGCCCAGTCCGGCTGGAAGGACCCGGGGTGTGTTCAGGGGAGGCGGCAAATTGAGCCTGGGGTCCCACTGAGCCTGGGGGCCCTGGCTCCTAGCAGCCTCCTCTCTTCCCCAGACTCCAGTCCCAACTGCAGCTGTTGCAAAGCGCGTCCACAGGTGCCCAGCACAAGCCCCCGGGCAGGCCCAGCTGGCGCAGACAGGTGAGGGGCCAGGGGCACGGGATGGGGGCGTGGCCAGCGGGCCGCAAAGCAGGATATTGATCAGAAGGGCTGCTCTCTGCGAGTGCATCTCGGCCACTGGGTCTGCATTCGAATTTACCTTCTGCTGTTACTTTGCTCTGTGGTCTTGGGCAAGTTGATTTCCCTTCCCAAGCCTCAGTTTCCCCATCTCTAAAATGGGAATAATGACAGTGTCTCCCTGGAAAGGCCGTCAGGAGGGCCTTTGTGATCATAGCTTAGCACCAGTAACAGGCACAAGGGAAAGTTTTGATATGTGGTTGCTAATATGGTCCCAGTGAGAAATGCAATCAGAAAATATGGGCAGGTGGCCCTGGGATTAGGCCCAGAAAGTGGGAAAGGGCCACCATGAGCTATTCTGGCAATTTAATGCACCCACATGGCTTTTTCTTTGTTTCGTTTTGAGACAAAGTCTTGCTCTGCAGCCCAGACTGGAGTGCAGTGGTGTCATCACAGCTCACTGCAACCTCCAACTCCTGGGCTCAAGCAATTCTCCTGCCTCAGCCTCCAAAGTAACTGGGACTACAGGCACATGCCACCGTGCCCAGCTAACTTTTCTATTTTCCTTTTCTTTTCTTTTTTTTTTTTTTTTTGAGATACAGTCTCGCTTCACTACCCTGAATAGAGTGCTATAGCATCAGCCTAGCTCACAGCAACCTCGAACTCCCGGGCTCAAGCAATCCTCCTGCCTCAGCCTCCCAAGTAGCTGGGACTACAGGCACGCACCATGACACCCAACTAATTTTTCTATTTTTAATAGAGACGGGGTCTCACTCTTGCTCAGGCTGGTCTCAAACTCCTGAGCTCAAGTAATCCTCCCACCTTGGCCTCCCAGAGTGCTAGGATTACAGGCATGAACCACCATGCCCAGTCTAATTTTTCTATTTTTTGTAGAGATGGGGTCTCACTATGTTGCCCAGGCTGGTCTTGAACTCCTGGCCTCAAGCAATCCTCTCACCTCAGTCTCCCAGAGTGCTGGGACTATAGGTGTGAGCCACGGTGCCAGCCCACATGGGTTTTTCTTTTTTTGTTTTGGTTAACGCCTTTAGTAAGATATAATCCACATGCCATACAGCACGTGGGCTTTTGGAAAACAGGACACTTCACATTGAAACTTGGCTCTTTGCGTTTTCTTGAACTTCAAAGATCTGGAGACATTTGTGCCTAGTCGCAGTGAGGTGCAGGTTTCTCACAGTCCTCATCTCTCCCTGATGTCTCACCTCTGCTCCCAAGAGCCTATTGGATGACAGAGAGGGAGCGGAGACCCTTTAATTAGCATGGAAAGCACTCGTTTGATTTTAGTATAAGCTGGAGTTCTTTGCTAGAGATTTGCAAGGCATCGTTCTTGGCCCCAGAGAGCTCAAAGTCCAGAGGAAGAGCTGGGATACAAAGAATCTTTGAGAGGCTGGGCTCGGTGGCTCACGCCTGTAATCCCAGCATTTTGGGAGGCCGAGGCGGGAGAATCCCTTGAGTCCAGAAGTTCAGATCAGCCTGAGCAACATAGCGAGATCCTGTGTCTACAAAAAAAAAAAAAATAGAAAAATTAGCTGAATGTGGTGGCATATAGCTGTAGTCCCAGCTACTCTGGAGGCTGAGGCAGGAGGATCGCTTGAGCGCAGGAGTCTGCGATTACAGTGAGCTGTGATTGTGCCACTGCACTGTAGCCTGGACAACAGAGCAAGACCCTCTCTCAAAAAAAAAAAACAACAACCAAAAAACTCCCAAAACACACACAAAAAAACAGAGTCTTTGAGAGAGGAGCCCGAGGTGTGAGGGTACCTCAGAGGAAGCACCTGAGTGAAGTTGGGAGTTCAGGGACCCTCTTCTATTCCTTGAACTTGCTTAGCTCAGTGCAGACCCAGGGCCTTCGCACTTGCTGTTCCCTCTGCCTGAAATGCCCTTCCCTACATCTTGACTCATGGCCAGCTCCTCTCACTTCTTCAGGTCTCTGTTCAATGTCACCTCCTCCAAGAGGCCCTCACACGTCTTATAGCTAGAGGAGGCACATTGTCACCTCCCGAGCACTCCCTAGCTCTTTGCTGTGCTTTTTTTCTCTCTCCATAGCCCTTCTCACTTGTTGACATTATTAATGTATTTATCAGTGTTTATGTTTATTGGAATGTAAGTTCCAATACCCTTGGCCAGGTAACCTCAGTGGCTGGCAGGGTGGGCCCCTAATACAGAGAGATTGGCTGCATGAACACAGCATTAAGCACCTGCTGTGTGCACGGCCCTGGGGTAGAATGAGTTAAGACAGGTGAGGAAGGCCAAAGTGCCACGTGCAGTGACACTGAGGGTGTTTGAGCAGGCGGTGGGGGCCGGGCTTGCAGGGAGGTTGAAGGTGGGGGTGAGGGCTGGTCCCATCTCCTCTCTGCCGTCCCTGCAGGGTCACCGTCCTCTCTCCCAGCCCACTGTCGATGTAGGTCCTGAAGGTGAGTGTTGGAACTCCTGGGTCTGGGGGTCAGGTCACCCCCAAAGAGGGTGACCCAAGAGGAGCGAGGGTAGGGGGCCTCTTGGGCCTTCCTCACCCTCTCTTCTTTCCTCTTGTCTCTGCCCCTGACTCCCCAGACCATACTGATGTGGACAAGAGAGCCTCCCTGCCCGTGGGACCAGTGGGCATGTCCCCAGAGTCCCCCTCTGAGCCCAGAGAGGAGGCTGTAGAGGTTCTGCCAGCCCCAGCCCCAAGGCAGGTCCCCGGGGCTGTAGGGGCCTCCTCAGAAGCCAACGGCCCCTGCCCTGGACCCAGCGCCACTCCAGAGCCGGAGCTGAGTCCGGGGGCGGCGGCAGGCCGGGCGCGGGAGGGCGAGGCCAACGGAGGGGGCGTGGTCAAGGTGGTGTGGGAGGGGCTGAGAGCCGCCGAGGACTGCGCCGCGGGAGCCGCCGGCGCTGAGCTGGAGGCTAAGGTGGAGGAGGTCGTGCTCGAAGCCATTGGGGACAGGGAGGGCGCTGGCCGCCCGGAGCTCCCAGCCTGGGTGAGGGAGGCCAGGGGCATCGTGGAGGTGGTCTGGGAGGGGGTCGGGGGCAGCGGCTCAGAGGCCACGGGGGCGGTAGGTGGGGGCCCAGAGGCGGCGCCGACCCGCTCCCCGAGGCTGCCCGAGAGATCGGAGGCTGCAGCTTCGGGAGAGCCGGACGGCGCCGCCAGGGGCAGCCCTGAGGGGGATGGGCAGGGGGGCTCCGGGGCAGAGGAGGGGTCCTTCATCTGGGTGGAGAGAGTGACCCTGAACGAGGACTGGGAGGAGCTGCTGGTGGAGGGGTTGGAGGGGCCGGTGGTGGCGGAGAGGGTAGGAAGGGAGGAGACGTGGGAGGCCGAGCGCAGCGCAGCAGAGGAGGCCACGGGACCCGGGAAGAACGGACGTGAGCAAAAGCCAGGGCCGCCCGGTGGCGGAGGGGAGACATCGCCGGCCGTGGAGATGAAAGGAAGTGAGGAGTCGCTGGCGCCAGAGAGCGGAGGTGGCAGCGAGGAAAAGCAGGGGACAGAGAGCGAAGGAGGCGAGGAGCCCCGGGGAGTAGAGAGAAAGGAAGGTGAGGGGCCTTCGAGGGCAGCGGAGGAAGGAGGTGAGGAAAAGCTCGGGGTGGAGGAGGAAGCAGAGGAACCGCTGGGAGGAGAGAAGGGGGGTGACGAAAAGCCAGAGGTGACGGAGGAGCCATTGGTGACAGAGGAAAAGGGAGGCGAGGGGACAGCGGAGGCAGAGGGGAACGGAGGCGAGGGGACAGCGGAGGCAGAGGGGAAAGGAGGCGAGGCGACAGCGGAGGCAGAGGGGAACGGAGACGAGGCGACAGCGGAGGCAGAGAAGACCGAAGGGGCTGGGCAAGATCTGAGTCCAGAAGAGCAGAAAGAGTCCGGGGAAGGAATCGAGTCCCAGGCAGAGGAGGTGAGCAAGGCAGGGAGTCCCCTTGGGGCCGACAAGGAGCCGAGACCAGAGGAGGGAGGACCACAGTCCCAGGAGAAGCAAGAAGGCTCCCTGGAGGAGGTGGCAGTGAAGCCCCAAGCCCCTGCCGAGGGCCAGGGCCCCTCGGGGCACGCCACGCCCCTCCTGGCAGAGACCCCAGCCCCAGAGCAGCCCACCGAGTGCCAGCCACTGCTTCAGGGTCGGGGGCCCAGCGCCAACCCCGGTGCCCGCGCCGTGCCCACCTATGCACCCGCCCGGCAGCCTGAGCCGCCTGCCCGGGCCGAGGGCGAGGAGGCGAGCGGCCCTAAACAGAAGACGTGCCAGTGTTGCGTGGTCATGTGAGCCCGCGCGCCTCCACCCCACGCCCAGCTCCTGTCACAGCTACCTCGGCCTCTTGGCGTCCAGCAGAGGGTCCCAGGCGCAGACGGGGCACACGGGACTGGCTCTGGTTCCTGGAAGCCAGCTGACCCACTCGTCCACCTATGCCTGGGCTTCCGGACCCCTTGCCCACACTGCCTGCGACCCTGGCCCCCTTCTGCAATGAAGCCTTTATACTTGAAAATAAAACGTGAAAGCACTGGACTGCTTGAATGTGTGTGTTGTGGGCACAGAATCGCTCCATCTTCTCCTGGTGGGAACTCGAGGGCTTAACTCTGCCAGAGTCAAAGACTAGGGATCAGCGAGGGTATAGACTCAGCTGCTGTAACCAAAGACCTCAAGCTACAGTAGCTACAAAAACATAAATGTTTATTTGTCTCCATGACTCTGATCCATGTGGTCATTCAGGGATTCAGGTTCCTTTCCGTGTCTTGCCCCACCCTCCTCTGGGGTAGGGCTAAAGCCAGATCACAAGCACATGTATGTTCCAGCTCATAGGAAAGGGAAGAGAGGGTGGAGGGGCCCCCACCCAGTGTTTTAAAGGTCCACTCAGTCCCAGGGTTGGCACATGTCACTTCTGCCCAAGTTCTGTTGTCAAGAACTCAGCCCACGGCGGCATCTAGCTGCAGGGAGGCTGGAATGACGCCCAGATGCAGTTTTTTGTTGTTGTTGTTTGAGGCTATAGTGCAGTGGCATCAATGCATCCTCAAACTCCTGGGCTCAAGCGATCCTCCTGCCTTAGCCTCCCGAGTGGCTGGGACTATAGGCACATGCCATGGTGCCCGGCTAATTTTTCTATTTTTAGTAGAGATGGGGTCTGGTTTTGCTCGGGCTGGTCTCGAACTCCTGATTTCAAGCGATCCTCCTGCCTCAGCCTCCCGAGTGGCTGGGACTACAGGCCCACTTCACTCCAAATGCAGTTCTGTTACGGCAGAAGGACAGATTTTGAGAGGCAGCTGCCACTCTCAATTTCTTGCTCAATTTCCTGTGTTCCTTAATCCATCCATGTCTTCCCTACTAGGGCCAGGCCCTTCTCTGTAGGGAGCCTTCAATCCCAGATCTTCCAGGCTGGGTGTCCTCAGGAAAGTGACTCAGCCTCTCTGAGCCTCAGTGTCTTCATCTGTCAAGAGGGCTGGGGGGTGCAGGCTACATGAGCACCCTTCCTGCCTGGTTCGCAGCTCCCAGACTCTGAGGTAAGGTTCAGGCTAGAACTTGGGGCCTGGGGGGCCCCAGAGGGCCCAGTTCCTCTGGCGTGGGCAGGAAGTGTTTCTCATACCCAGAGTCAAGCAGGGTGGAGGCCTGGGAGGGCTCTGAATCTGGCGGGGGCTCCATCTCCTCCACTTCCAGGATGGGCAAGTCCCCAATGGGTTGGGCTTGGGGCACCTCCTGGGAAGAGATGAGGTTAAAATCCTGTCCCCGTCCCCACAGTCCCGGGATCCCCCGACCCCCCAGAGGGCTCCTAGAAGCCGCTCTTTGGCTCACCTCCACGTGCGGCTGGCCAGAATTGCTGTGGGCAGGATCAGGAACCTTCTCCCAGACCCAGCGGGGCAGCACCTTGTGCCACAGGTGGCGGCACCTGGCGAGCAGGTAAGAGTCAATGCGGGGAAGCCAGGTGGCCAGACACCCACGCCCAGGTTGCAAGGTCTATAAGCATTCCAGAGCCCAGAGGCCTCCCGGCAACCCGGCTGGAAGCTCAGCTGACGCCTGGCTGCCCTCCCCACCTGGGCAGAGACCCACAGATGTGACAGCCTCACCTTCCAGGGGTGGCTAGGCCGAGGCCACAGCCCGTCAGAAGCAAGCCCCAAAGGAACAGGACACCTGGCAGAACTTTCCATCTCAGCGTGTTATCTGGTGGGGCAGGGAGGAGAGAACTTGTGGCTACCAGGGAGAGGGGGCAGGTAGGGCTCGTGGATGGGAGGGGTTGGGAGGAGGGATGCTGATAAACGGGCGGGGCTTATACATGGGCGGGGGTTATACAAGGGCGGGGCTTATAAATGGGCGGGGCTTGTACATGGGCGGGGCTGGGGGAAATCTTGGAGTGGGGGTGGAGCTTGTGAATACAACCCTGCTCTTTCAAGTTCGGGGATGGTGTGAAATTGACAGAGACACACACGTTGCCTGACAATACACAGTAGCATTTAGCAGAATCAAAATGCCCTTGAGGCATAGTAATTGTCCCCAGGGAGCGCGTATTTTGGGTTTCCTGAAAGCCAAGTTTCCCCTCCCATCAAACCCACAAAATCATCATCATCATCAATGTTGCTCCCAACAGAGCAAGACCCTGTCTCTAAAATAATAATAATAATCCCCCCCAAGTCAAAAGGTTGTCCACCCACTAAAGCCATACTAATGATGCCACACGCCACCCCTTCCCAGAGGAGCAGATCCCCTACCCTACCTGGTAGGTGAAGCTGGAGGCTGGGACCAGGTGGGCCTTGTCCTGCCATGGTGGATGCCATCACCCACAGCTCACAGGGACCCCAGTGAAGGTCAGGCAGGGTGACATTCCGGGTGCTGCCACTCACTGAAAGACACAACCCAAGAAGTAGGGGATGTGGTGAAGTCCTACCTCAGGGCCTTTGCATATGCTCTTCTCACTGTCTGCAACGCTCTCCCGAGATATCCACATGGCTCCCTCCTTGTCTCTTTTAGGTCTTTGCTCAAATGTCACCTCCTCAGTGAGGCCTTCCCTGACCACCCTCCCCTATTTAAAATTGCACCCCCCCACTCACCTTCCCTGCCTCATTCTCTACTCAGCACTTATCAACATCTGACAAACTACTTAGATATTATTTAGTTTGTCTATGCCTGTGGGTCCCCGATCAGAAAATCAGCTCCACAGGGGCCATATTCCCCACACCTGCATCAGTGCCTTGCACCCAGTAAGCACTCAAAAGTGGTATGTGTTTGAATAAATAAAAGAATGAATGGGGGCCAGGCACGGTGGCTCACACCTGTAATCCTAGCACTCTGGGAGGCCGAGGCGGGTGGATCGTTCAAGGTCAGGAGTTCTAGACCAACCTGAGAAAGAGCGAGACCCCGTCTCTACTAAAAATAGAAAGAAATTAATTGGACAACTAAAAATATATAGAAAAAATTAGCCGGGCATGGTGGTGCATGCCTGCAGTCCCAGCTACTCGGGAGGCTGAGGCAGGAGGATCTCTTCAGCCCAGGAGTTGGAGGTTGCTGTGAGCTGTGATGATGCCACTGCACTCCAGCCTGAGTGACAGAGTGAGACTATCTCAAAAAAAAAAAAGGAATATACATGCATGGAAAATTCTGGAAGCTGCATTGTCAGTATCAGTGAGACTGCTGACCTTCTCGGTGACATGTTTATTTAATGATTTAGTTTTTGTAACAAGCACAGATAACTTTTGTCATCAGGCAACAAAAGAGTAATAAAAGATATATTTTAAAAAAGGAATTTGTGCTCCGAACAAAAATTTAGCCTATATCCAAGGGTATGAAAAAGAAATAGAAATGACAATAACCCTACAACCCTCGTCGACGTTGAGGGGAAATTTCATTTCGTATTTGTGCCTCTGCCTTGCTCAGTTACGGCGTTTGTTCTACCACAAGGGAACCACGCCAGGGGTTTTGTGATCCTTTTATCTTTTTCATTTAATGAAACAGGACAGGCGTCTTTCAGTGTCAATAAATATAGATCGGAGTCTTTATTTTTAATGGCCAGATGAGAGGCCATTACACTGATAGACGAGAGGGAATTGATGACGTCATGTGTGGTCCCCGGGGCGGAGAGGGCGCCAAAGGGGCCCAGGTGGGGACACGGGGTGGCAGCTGGGAGGACGCGGGCCCGGACAGGGAAGCTCACCGTCCACGCAGGCGGCCGGCCTGGTCCCACTCCGCGCGCACAAGGTGTAGTGGGTGAGGTGGCCCCGGAGCTGGCGCCTTGGGACCTCTCCCCACGCTATGGCGGGGGTCCCTGGGGGCGCATCTTGGAGTCGCCAGAGCGCCGGCCCCGCTAGGGGCGCTGCGGAGAAAGCCACTGATTGAGTCAAAGTCCGCCTGGGGCCCAGGCCCCTCCCCCACCCCCCGCCACACCTGTTACCTAGCTCCTCTCTGAACCCCCAGACTGGGGGCGCAGGGGCCAAGCCCCCCGCAGAAACTGCGGTCACCGTGATTCGATAGGGGACCCCTGCTTCGAATTTCCCTGGGTGGCAGAGACACAGAGACGAGTTAGAGATGGCTTCCCTCCCCTCCAGTCATTTCCTCCTTGGGAGGAGTCTTCATTCGGGTCCGTCCCCAGAAGGACACCCTGAGATGAGGATCTGAGTGTAAGCCGTTTGTTTGTCTGGGAGGGCACCCCAAAAACACCAGCAGGGCAGTAGGTTCCCGCTGCGGACGACTGCGGCTCAGTCCCGCTGGGGACCTCTGGGGGCAGCAGAGAGCACGCGCCCGAAAGCCGCCAGGCGCCCCGCACTGGGGGGCCGGGGTGGGGGTGCGGGGGTGCGGGGTGGAGAGAGAGCTGGGGGGTTGATCCACCAGCCCTCAGGGCTCTTAATTCAAGCAGTCGCGGTGCCTCGGTGACCGGAAAAGGTCCCCGGGCCGGGAAACGCAGGAAGCGAGGATTGGGGCGGCCAAACGCGCAGATGCGAGGGGGCAACGGCCAGCAGCCCCGCGGGAACGTGAGGCTCCCTTGAGGTCCCTCCTCCAAACGCCCTGCTTTTGCATGGCTTTCCGCAACTGGGAATTTTCCAGAACTGGGGTTCCTCTTCTTTCGCTCCTACATGCTCGCGGACTCTGAGATTCTGTCTTCGTTTCTCACCCAAAGCCTTGCCCGCTTTTCCAAGTCCTTTGTCCCCCGGGTGGACGCCCCGGTGCCAGGCCTCAGGCCAGAACTCTTTGCTGAACCCCAGACCTACGCAACTGTCCGGGGATGTCACCGCATGGATGCCCACAGATGAGCGTCTCAGATGCAGCATCTCCGCAGGGTCCCCGGCCAGAATGCGTCAGCTTCTCCCCTGACCTTGATCTAGTTCCTGGACCACTGCGGCTGCCTCCTCCTGGGTCCGTCCCCTGGCTGCCGCTTTTGCCCTGCCTCCACAGCCTATTCCCCCCATGGCAGCCAGAGGGCGCCTGTGAACACCTGAGTCAGGTCCTGCCCCTCCTCTGCTCAAGAACCCTCCAGGGCTCCCACCTCACTCAGATTAAAAGCCAAAATTTTCCCTGTGGCCCTCAAGGCCCTGCACAGCTTGCCCTGTCCCCTCCCTGCCTTCACCTCCTTCCACTTTCTCCCGCGAACACTCTGCCCCAGCCACACTGGCCTCCTTGCCGTCCCCGTAGCACACATTCCTGCCTCAGGAATGACTATGGGGTTCAAATCCTGACTTTTCCACCTACTTGCTGTGTGGCCTTGGGCAAGTTGCTGAACCACTCTGGGCCTGTTTCTTCATCTGTCAATTGGGACTGACAGTAATAGAAACCTACTTTTTAAGGCCGTTTGAATGATTTAGTGCTCATGGTGTGTGCCACCACCTGCTGTTACTGTGTGCCAGTGCCTGGCACAGGGCCTGGCATATAGTAGGTGGTCACTTAATATTTCTTGCGTGAATTAATGATACTTTTATTATAAAACTCTCTCTGCAAGTTCACCCATCAGTCTGCTCTCCTTTAACGACTGGGATGGGAACCCAGGTGTCCCCAGGGCTCACCTGGTAACACAGCACTGAGGTTCCCAGGGGGAAGCCGGATCCAATTGAATTCCTCCAGGGGGTCCCCGTCCCGAGCCCAGTCTACCACGTGCTCCTGTGGCTCCCCGGGTCCCTGTTGCCAGGTCACCAGCATCTCCGTGCCCCCAGCGATGCCGCTGACCTCCACACCATGGGGGCCAGAGCCCGGAGCTGGAGGTTAAAGAGGAGGACATTTAGCTACCCACGTGGGAGGTTGCCTCCTGCCCCTCCAGGGCACTGGGGTGAGGAAACTCATGGTCTCTTACCCAAGCACACCAAAGAAAGGTTGGTGAGAGAGTCCCAGCTTGTAGCGTCGACGGCGGACACCCTGGCCCACTCTGCCCAGGTGGGGATGGAGAGGTTGCAGCAGTGGACGACACCTTCCGGACTCACTTCCTGTTCTCCAGCCCCAAACCACACTCTGTAGCTCACCTGCACACAGGGCCCCGGGGCCTGAGGGATGAGGAGAGGAAGGGGTTAATATCTTCCATTTATCAAGCACATACCGTGTGTCTCAGCGAGGTCACCTGATAAACCAGTCAGTGAAGTCTTTTTGCTGGCTCCATTTTATAGATGAGAAAACTGAGTCTCCGAGGAGCTTGGTGGTGGAGATAGCATTCAGATAGGGCTCCAGGGCCAGGACTAGAGTGAGGTGGGGGAGACAACATGCTTTGGGTGCACCATTCAAAAGAGGGGGACACTAAAAACCCAGTCACTGAGATAATTAATATTTTAATGCAGTATTTTAAGAAATCAGAATGAATGAAAACATCCATGACAAACAAAATAGTAAAATTTTGTTTTGAGACACGGTCTCACTCTGTTGCCTGGGCTGGAGTGCAGTGGCATCATCATAGCTCAATGCAACCTAAAACTCCTGGGCTCAAGCGATCCTCCTGCCTCAGCCTCCTGAGTAGCTGGGACTACAGACACACACCACCATGCCTGGGTCATTTTTTAATCTTTTTGTAGAGATGAGGTCTCGCTATGTTGCCCAGGCTGGTCTCGAACTCCTGGCTTCAAGTGATTCTCTCCCCTCCCTCCCAAAGTGCCAGGATTAGAGGCATGGACCACTGTGCCTGGCCAAAATATCAAAATTTTAAATAAAGACAGGATCCAATTCTGCACTAGTGTGACCCTGCTCCGCTCATCTCAGCCTAATTCTAGCGTGAATTAATGATACTTTAATTATAAACACTCTCTCCGGCAAGTTCACTCATCAGTCTGGGTTCCAATGAAACTGTATTTACAAAAACAGGCATCTGGTCCTTGAACTCTAGTTTGTTGGTTTGATTTTTTTAAAATATTGCATTAAGATATTATTTATCTTGAATAGTGAGTTTTTTGCCACCCCCTTAAATTGTGTGCCTGAGCTCCCAGTCCACCTCCTGTGCAGTTCTTAGGAAATTCAAAATCCCCATTGTTATACAGAAGAGTGGTTATGTGTAGCAAAAGAGGCTGGTACCCTCCAAGGGGCTTCGAGAAAACTTGTGGGAATTCATGGTGGCCTCAAGGATTGATAATTGAAGAGCAGGAGCCAGGGATGCTACCCTGCTCCGGAAATAAAAAATTGTTCTATAGCCTTTGTGACTTTTCAATGTCATCCTTACTGGAAACTCGTTGTGTAGATGAAAAAACCTATCTAATCATCTTAACTTATTCCAGAGCTGTGTGCCTTTTTATGTATAAATACAAATACTTTTTGGAACCTGGTTTTAATACTCACTGGATTTTCAAATATCCTGAACACATGAGGACTTTCTAGGCAGTTTTGTTATCAATTTCCAGCACAATCTGTGTTTGATTACGGAATATTTCAATGTGCCCTGCATCGCCTCACCCCTTTGAAGTCCCTGGAAACTGGCTCTGTGGCCCGACATGTGGATGGTTTTGGTAGATACTCTGTGTGTGTATGCGTGTTCTAGTGTTTCCCATGTAAAGTTAAATTTGTTAACCACATGTTCAAATCTTCTACATCTTCACTTATTTTCCATGTGCTTGTTATAAAATTACTGAGAAGGCTGTGTTAAAATCTCCCACGATAGTTATGGATTCATGCATTTCTCTTGTAGTTCTGTAAATTTTCGCTTTATGTGTTGTGTAGCTATGTTATTGGGTACATATAGGTTTAGTATTCGTATCATCCTGGTGAACTGAATTTTTCACCATTATGTAGTAACTTTATTTCCTCTTTATTTTTCACTTAATATTACTATTATAATACGCTCTTTTTTTTTCAAACACATGTATACTTTGGTTATATTATCTCCGTGTTTCATTTCAGTGTAGTAAAGCGGTGTTACAAAGTATGTGTTACAAAGTGGAGCCATCCAGGCTGAGAATTACTGTTTAAAAGCCAATGAATGGCTGGGTATGATGACTAACACCTGTAATCCTAGCACTTTGGGAGGCAGAGGGAGGACGATTGCTTGAGGCCAGGAGTTTGAGACCAGCCTGGGCAATATAGTGAGACCCCATCTCTACCAAAAATAAAAAAATTAGCCAGGTGTGGTGGCATGCACATGTAGTCATAGCTACTCAGGGGCTAAGACAGGAGGATCTCTTGAGCCCAGGAGTTCCAGGTCGCAGTGAGCTACGATCACGCCACTGCACTCTAGCTGGGGCGACGGACTAAGACCCTGCCTCTAAAAAAATAAAAATTTTTTTTAAAAAAAAACAGTGAATCTCAGGTCTGCCACTTACCAGCTGTGTGGTTTGGGATAACCTATCTGCGTCTCCTTTTTCTCATCCGTAAAGTTAGTTAATATAAATAAGTATGGAAACCAGGATTTGTAAATGATATGTATGAACAAAACTAATGATATTAGATTGTGTGGCCCAAGAAGGTACAGGCCCTGTCATTTTGCTCCTTGCCACATTTACTAAGAGCCCGAGCGGAGCAATGCCTGGCACATAGCAGTTACGCAACAGATCGGAATCAGTGAGGACTCACTGCCACCTCTTCTGCCCTTTGGATGCTAGCATTCAAGCCCTTAGCACACTGTGTTATATTTTGGGGAGCTGAGCTCCA
>CAUYSK010031512.1:0-18811 GCA_963575035.1 Avahi laniger
CTCAAAATCCAAATTCCTGTATGTAAGCAGAAATATAGAGCTTTTACAGGGAGGGCCCTCAGTCCTAGGCTATTGTTGTTTAGCTGCACTTAAGGATTGTAATCGTCCCATCTCTGCCAAAGACAAAGCCTGTGACCTCCAGCAGCCCACCCGGGATGCAAGAACAAAAGGCCCTCTCCCAGCTCCTCCCAACCCTGGCTGAGGCAGGGATGCAGGTTTCGGGTCTCAGAAAGAGTGGGGGAGTTTCAAAGGGAGAGCTACACCCCCACCATTCCTCCTTCCCTCCCCCCAGTCACCTTCTCTTGGTCCTCTAAACTCCAGTGCACCCTTTTCCCCCATGGCTTAAGCAAGTCACATTAATATCAAAGTAGTCATGTCTCCAACCTGTGCCCGAGCTCCCCACCGACACCCACCTTGCCAGCTGCCCTACTTCCAGCACCCACACCACGCCCAGTCCGGACGGACCAGATCCTCTCCCTGAGCTGCGCAGGAGGTCTGTTGCCTCTAAGCCACTGCGGAGGCTGTTCCCCCTGCCCAGGAAACCCTTCCCATCCTTCTCAACTCTCAACAGCCAGGCTGGTCACATGTCCCCTCTTCTGGGAGTCCTCCTTAACCTGAGGCAGTGAGCACACAGGCTCCTTTCATGAACTTGTAAGACATTCTGTGGGGAAATGAGTTTTTGTCTTTCTGATTTTGAGTTTTAAATTTAACGTGCATTCAGAAGAGGGCACTTATCATAAGTGAACAGCTCAATAAATTTCCATGCACTGAGCCCAGCCTCATACCCAATACCCATGTTGAGAAAACTGATCCTAACCAGTCCCCAGAAAACTCCTCAGCCTCCTCCAGCCACACACCCACCCGGTCATCTGTCCTGACTTCTGACCTGTACTTGCCTTGTGCGCAAACGGAATGCCACAGTAAGCCTTCCTGCGAGGCTGCCTCTAGGGCTCTGTCCTGTGTCTGTGGATCCCTCCCTGTTATGTGAGCCGTGGACCGGCCACTTTCCAGAGTTCAGGGCGATTCAGCGTGTGGGTTCACTGTGGAGTGTGTGGGGTAGCTAGCTCCCTCCAGGAAGCTATTACAAATAGTGCTGCTACGAACATTCTAGCACATGTCTTTTTGTCTTTCGGTGCACACGTGTATGCATTCCTGCTGGGTGTAGACCCGCTGGTAGCACTGCTGGCTGCGGGAGCCGTACACTTAGCAAACACTGTTCCGTGTATCTCGTCGCCTCCCTCCACATCTTCGTCTGCACTAGCTTTCTCTTTCTTCTTCTTTTAAAAATAATTCTATTTGTGGTTGCAACAGACTAACTAATCCTCAGGAACCACGGACCGGTGGCAGCCATGAATTCCTACACAAAGGAGTGCAAGGGCCCAGCGCAAGGGCCGCCTCCCGTGCAGCCTCCGTGGGATCAAAACGAATCTCTTGTTCCTCTGGGCCGCGGTGTCCCCGGCAAGCCCAGCACCTTCTGCCGGTGCTGGGCAGCTGGTTCACTTTGTTGGCTGCCTGACTGGCAGTCCCTGAGCGCAGAGCCGGGTCCCAGCCCCAACAGGCCTGGGGTCGCCCTCGATCTGCAGGTCCTGGGCGAGGCGCGGGCGGAAAGCGGGCAGACGGCGGCGCGGGCCCCGAGTTGGTCCCGCCCTTATTCCCCCTCCAAGCGGCCTCCGACTCGAGGCCCGGCTCTGCGGGGGCCCTCGCTGCCTGCGGCCCGGTCCCTCCTTTCCGCGGAGCCCTGGGGCCCGCGGGACAGGGGGAATCGGGTTTCGCGGGGCGCAGGAAGGGGGTAGGAGTGGGGGTGCCTCTGGCTCGAAGGCGCCCCCCTTCTACGTTCCCCTCCAGGGAAGCCTGGGGTCCCGGCTCCCACCCCCACCCGTGGGCGGAGCGCCCCTTGCGGCGCTGCGGGGTAAGGAGGGGTCCCGACGCCCAGCGGGGGGCGGCCCGGGGAGGCAGGACCGGGCGACCCGGCCCCGCCTCCGCCGCGCCCTCCTCGCGGGCGGGATAATTGAACGGCGCGGCCCGGCCCAGCGTTGGCTGCGGAGGTTCGGCCGGAGCGTGGAGCCCGCGCTGCCCGCCGCCGGCTGATCCGAGGAGCCGCCCGCGCCTTTGTCCGCCGCCCTCCCGCCGGCCCCATGGAGCGCGCCGCGCCGTCGCGCCGGGTCCCGCCGCCGCTGCTGCTGCTCGGCGGCCTCGCGCTGCTGGCGGCCCGAGGTAGGGGCGCCCGGGCCCACGGCCCCCGCTTTAGGGTCCCCATCCCCTCGGGCCCCGCGCTCCTTGGCAGTTCGGGAGCTGAGGGAGCCCGGAGCCCGTGCGCTGCCCCGCGCGGCGCCCGGGACAGGCATCGCGCGGTCCGGAGGCCCAGGCGACGTCCGCTCCCCTCCCCCACTGCCGGTGCCGTCCTGCCCACCTCCCTCGCTTGGAAGACTTGTTTTAAAGACGGGATCCCCCCGTCTCCCAAACGTATCCTCTGGGTGGCCTCTCACATCCAGCCTCCTACCCCAGTCCTGGCAGGTCCTGCGGGCCCGAAGGCCCCACCCCGGGCCATGGGGGCTGGGAGCGACGGCTGGGGGCCCACTTCGTGCCATGCGCTTGGCATCCGAAGCGCCCTTGGTGTATCTTTTCCCACTGCCCTCACCTCCATCCCCAGGTGGGGGCTGTTGTACCCAGCTTGCTGATGAGGAAACGAAGTCTGGCGGGGGGGGGGACTGGAATTTGCCCAGTAGACACAACCAGTCACGGGGTAGGGGCTGGACGGGAACAAATCCAAAGGTAAGGAAGCAGCCTGGAGGTTTTCAGGGCCTTAGCGGGGGGGCGGGCAGGAAGCAAGGGGACAGGGACTCTTGCCTCCCTCCTGGGACTCAGTGGGCCCAAGGCTGTGGTTCTGCCAGGCTCCATGCTCAGCTGGGACTGGCGACAAGCCACTTCCAAACGGCTTCCGCCTATGGCAAAGGGGATGGAGTCTAACAGCACATCTGTGACCCAGAACCGCCCCACCCCCAGTGGTGGGACTGATACCAGGATAGGGGCCACCCAGGCTGTCTCTGCCTTCTCTTCCCTAATGCTCAAGGCCTGGCTCCTGGGGACGGTGACCATGAGGCCCTGTGGATCAGAGCAGCTACAGGGCAGCAGAGCCATGACCTCTGACCTCTCTGCTGACCCCATGGCTTCTCAGGGCCATTAGCCAGGCCTCACCCTACTGGAGTCTTTGTTCTGCCAGGGGCCAGGGCCAGAGGAGAGCCCCCGGCCACCCTGGGAGCCTCAGATTCTTTACCCCTGGTTTATGTTAGCGTCTTTTAAACACTGATAACCACCCTCCTCCTTGGTCGAAAGGTCACTTGTCCCAGCTAATGCTTGCCAGGGGAGGTGGGGGTGTCGGGGAGCTAGCTCTGCAGAAGTTTCCTGGCCGGCGAGCTGCAGCAGACTGCTGTGCAGCTCTGGTGGTTCCAGGCACTGGGCATGGCCCGGCTCGGTTTTTGGGGCTGGAGACAGCACAGGGAGGTGTGGGGCTCAGTGTTGGCACCAGGAGCTGTCCTGGCCCCTGGGGCTCACTGGCTTCTTGGAGGAGACGGTGCTTGGGCGGGAGGCGGGTGTGGGAAGAAGGGCATTCCAGGCAGCAGCGGGCATTATAGAGGGAAAACCCAGAGGGGATCTTGGAGCTGGGGTGGGCACCCAAGACTCCAGTTGGAAATGTAAGGGACCTCAGAGACCCCCGCATTTTACAAATGACGAAACTGAGGGCCAGAGAGGAGGCACAGTTCAGCTCATGAGCATGGGGTCCCCAAATCCTCCATCACCGTTCTTTTCTGCCTACTGTTAAGAGAACAGTTTCTCCCCGTGCAAGTTTAACTTTGAATGAACAGCCTAGGACTCTCTGGCCTGGAGCGGTCACAACTCCAGCCGTCTTTCTCCATAGAGAAGTTTCTAACTTGAAGGGTATAAAAAGCCTCTTGATTGCACTTTGATGAGAACAGCGGGATTGTCCTCTGGGCCTTTTGTTTCTCGGGGGAAAACCCTTTTTGAGTTTCTACAAGTTTAGTGCAGTTTGGGGAGAGGGAGTTAGAAGACTGCCTGGCTCCTTTCTGCAGCTGTGAGGCTCCCGCAGCCCTGTAAGGCCGCAGGCGACACTGACCCTGCTCTCAGGGTGCTGCGGGGCCACCAGGAAACATGCCGTTTAAAAGGGATCTTGGAAAAGGCCATCAGATGGTGGGTGAGCCGTTTAACCAATTGGCTGAAACTCCTTTGGTGACCAGCAAGCCTGGCCACTTAAGCTTAAATGCAGAAGGGCTCTGATTGTTCTTGCCAGAGGCAGAGATGGAGCCGCCTGTCTGTCCTGTATCTGTCTGTCCCACTGGGTATTAATGAGAGCTGGGGTGGGAGGGAGTGGAGAGGAGAGGGGTGTTGGGGAAAGGGATCGTGTTTTCTCCAAGGCTGTCTTGGCCTCTGGCTTCAGCCGGGCAGTGTTTCCTACGGAGGATTTAAAGAAAGTCGGAGGATTTAAAGGAAGTGGGATTAAAAGAAAGTTGAGTTGGGAGGGAGAACAAAGGCCAAAGAGGACTTGGCTTAAAAACATGTGGTCTGTGCCACTGCCGCTTCTGGAAGTTTCCCAGTCAGGAGGTGGGGGCCGGAGTGCTGAACGCAGGAAGATGAGACTCGGGGGAGCCCAGCAAGCTCTTCATCAGGCCCCAGCAGGGTGCCTCGGGGGCAGTGGGTCTGCAAACCAGTTTGCCTGTCATCTCTCAGAAAAAGCCCACGGGGTGGTTTGGTGGTTTCCTCATTTGTCAAACGGAGATAACAAAAAACCTAATTCTTAGATTCTTTGAGGATTAAGGGAGTGAACATAGGACTATGTCTACCAACATAGCTATATTATCATTATTAGCTGTTATTCATGTTGTCCCCTTTCCTAGGGTAGGGCAGTATCAGCAAGACATCTGAAAATTCTACCCCTGCCGAATTTCCCAGCCAGGAGCCGGGAACAGGGCCCAACAGCGCCACAGAACCAGCAGCTGTCAGTGCCAAGCCTGTGGCGGTCAAAGTCGTGCAAGTGGCATCCTCAGTCATTCATTCGCTGAGGCACAGCTCCCTGCCAGACACCGTTCTGTCCGGGGACTATGGCAGGTGCCCTTCCCCCCATGTGGTCCATATTCCCAGAAGATAGTGAAAAATGAACCCAGCCCTGCTGGCAGAGTTGGGGAGGACTTCCTGGAGGAAGCAGCATGCAAACTGGGACCTGCAAGAGGAGAAGGATGGGGAGAGGGTGTTCCTGCCAGAGGGAATGGCACTGGCAAAGGTCCGTTAGGCAGGAGAAAACATGAGACTTGCAAGGAGCTTCCAGGAGTTCTGCCCCCTCCTCAGGATGGGGGCACCACACTGCCTGGCCACTTCTCCAGTGTCCCCACCCTGCCTGTGACTCCGTTAAGGCTGGGTTCTATGAGCAGTGAGCACACGGACAGGGCAGCTTTGCAGGTAGAGTTTTACGAAGACAGTTCTAGCAGGCACATAATTACTTTGCCAGTATATTTTACGACAAAAGATTTTTGTTTTGCAGAATGCTAAATCATAACAATTTGATTCATAAACGCTTGTGGAGGCCTGTATAGTTCCAGTTTCCTTGTAATGGTTTCAGACGTGGCTGCATACTTCCCTGGGATCAGAGACCCCTCGGGCTGAGAAGAGAGGAGGCTGGGAAGTCGGCAGAGCGTGCAGAGAGGGGCCAGAGGCCGGGCTGCCTGGAGGCTGGGTCCGGAGGGAGCGGAGTGCCTGTTGCTCCAGCTGCCCAGGGTCCTTGGGAGGGTTCTGCACTGCAGCCGGCACTAGAAGGGGGTGAGGTTGCCGTGCGTGGGTCTCAATCCTAAAAGCGCTTCGAGAGATCTTGAGCGACACCGTGATCTCTCTGCATCTGTCTCCTCCTGTGTGAGATGAACTCGTGCTTTGCTCCAGGTAATTACTAAAACCGAAATGTTTTCCATTTAGTAACTAATGTAATCCCCTTGATGACTCTGCGAAGAAGGGTGATCCAACATTTTTCTCGAACCTCACTTTTCCTTTTGGATCCTGTCACTGCTGGAGTAAAACCGCACTGTTAAGTTCTGCTACCTGGTAAGAAGTCCTGCTTCTTGTTTTGCCTAAGGCTTCTCTGCAGATCCACTCTATGCCGTTCCTAAGAGTCGCTGATGCCCGGGCTTGGGTCCGGAGTGGAAACCCAGCACCTGTCCTCAGCCTTACTCGCCCCACCTGTGCCCACTTCGCCTGTGTTACCTGGCTGCGCCCTCATCCCGTCCCCACGAGGAGGTGCTGTCATCATCCTGCTCGTGCAGGGAGGATGAGGAGGACCGCGGGGCACAGAGAGGCTGGGTATCGTGTCTGCACACACAGCTGCTCAGTGGCAGCACTAGGGTTCGAATCGGGCAGCTCATTCCTAGCGCATTCTCCTAAGCAGGACCCTGGATGGCCTCACTCACCCTTTGAAGTCATGATTTTTTTAAGTCCAGCTTCAGCAGGAAGCCACTGTTTCCTTCGGGGTTTTAGAGTGGGGTGTCAGCTTCAGAGTCAGAGCTGGATTTGGAGGCCACCCTGCGTTTGCTACACGGATCAGGCAACGTGCTGAGTGCCCCCCTCTCCCACCCCATTTCATAGAGTTGCTAGGATCACATGAGATCGTTTGTTCATTCACAGGCGTTTACTGAGTGACGGCTTGCCGCAGGCGAGGGGCAGGGTGCCTAAGGAGACAGAGCCTGGCCCAGTTCTCGTGCTGCTAAGTACAGACTTAATTATTTGTGCTCAGTGCTGGGGCATTCAGGGAACAAAGAGATTGTGCACACAGGTATATGTGTGTGTGTGTTGGGGGTGATTAGGGAGGACTTCCTGAAGGAAGGGACATTTGACCCCCGCCCTGGGTCTCCCCACTGTGCCACTGCACAATGGGACCTGAGTAGTAGATCCTAGTGGCTCACAGGCTTCTGGGGAGCGTGATCAAGCATTGCCCACAGCACCTGCAGTGTTTACAGCTAGCAGGCTGCCATTCTGGAAGCTTCCACCCGACGACTGGTACAGAATCCCTCTGGCCACCAGCCCAGCATCCGCAGTCTTGGAAAGAATATGTGGCCATATGAAGTGTCAAGGGCATGGTCCCCATGGGCCACGTTACCTGTGTTTTCCAAACCGTGAGCCTCCGCATGCCTGGAAACATGTAGCGTGCTGTGGGTTTCCCTCGTAATTACCACAATTCACAGTTTGCACCATAATCTTTTTGAAGGGTTAATTTACCTGGAAGAAATTTAGTTTCAGCAGCTGTCAGGTGACGAATGGTATCTGACACCTGTGAACTAAGCCACGTCTCTCCCCACTTGCACACCAATGACTTGGGGCAGGTGTGTCCCTCCTGAGAGGGGTGATGGATGTGGTGGGGTGTCGGCCACCTGGCAGCGAGTCGGCCTGCGGGGGTGTGTGATGTCTATGAACAAGAGTGTTCTCCCGGTCCTGGTGCAATAACCTCTCCTCTTGCTAAATGTTGAAGATTCTGGTTTTTTCTGTGGGTTGTCTTACCCTGATCCTTCCAACCCTGCTCGCAGACACCGTTACCAGCCCATTTTATAGGTGCAGAAAACGAGGCTTAGTGATATGCAACACTTGTGGGAGCCGGTTCGCGGCTGGGTGGTTTAACCCACGATGTGGCCTTCCCTTGGAATGTTCGGGTTGAAGGTTAACAGGATTTGCGAGAGAGCTCGTTCTTGGTTATTTAGTATTATGCTTTGTGGATCTGATTCACACAGGTGATAGGAATCAGATTAAAGCTGTAATTGAAATTTCTTCTCAGAACAAAAAGGGAAACGATCTGTGAGAGAAGATTCCAGATGGGCCAAGGCCCCACTTCCCTCTGGAGGGCACCCTCGGCCCGGCAACGGGGCGCTGAGTGGCCAGTGAGTGTGTGGTGGGCGTGGGTGGGCGTCCCGTGGGGGTTTATCTGAGGTAGTTTCTGGATTTTGGAGCCGCTCGCAGGTGTCCGTGGTTGGGGAGATGGAAGAAGCCGCGGCGGCTGCGTTTGCTCCGAGTTGCTTTCCGGACTGCTCAGGTGCGGCGGGGTTCGTGTGCGAGTTGCTTTGATTTTATGCCCTTCGGAAGGGGGTGCCAGTGGGTCTGGGACTCACCAGAGGGTTCGCTGGATGCCATCAACCTCTGAGAAACTCTTGGTGCCGTGGGGTGTGGAGTCGGCGTGGGGGGTCGTTGGCCCCAGCCTGGCTGTGCTGAGGAGGCCCTGGGGCGGGGGCGTGGCTTGCGTGAGCAGGCGGGTGGGGGGCGGACAGAGGCACCTGTGGGCTCGGGTACCCCCCGCTGTGTGCTGGGGCAGCGAAGTGCAGGACGCTGGTTTTAGATGATCCAAAGGTGAGCCGATCCCCGGGTAGAGGAGCGAGTGGGAGCAGCCGGGGCTGACCTTGGGCCCCTGCACCCGCATCCTCCTGCCCTCTCTAGACATTGTAGGGAGGTACCGTCTTAATGGGCAAAACATCCAGTTCCTTTCCTAATGAAGGACGTTACAAAATGGCCCACAGACACTAAATTATTTGGTGTAAAAAATGTATTTTTTATTGTGGCAAATTATACAATGCATAAAATTTACCATTTTAACCACTTAAAAGTGTACAGTCGGTGGCGTTGAGCACATTCGCATTGTTGTGCGACCGTCACCACCCTCCATCTCCAGAACCGCTTCCCCTTCCCAAACCCCTTACCAGTTAGACACTAACCCCCCACTCTCCCCTCCGCCCTGACACCACCTTTGTATTGTTGTCTATGAATTTGACTCCCGGAGGGACCTCACAGGTAGTCTTGTCCTGGGCTACCATACCTGCCTTACAGACCTTATCTGATTTTCATAACTCGAGTAAATTTTGTTTATTTTTTGAGACAGGATCTTGTTCTGTCGCCCTGGGTAGAGTGCAGTGGCATGATCACAGCTCACTGCAGCCTCGAACTCCTGGGCTCAAGCGATCCTCCTGCCTCAGCCTCCTGAGTAGCTGGGACTGCAGGCTCATGTCACGACACCCCGCTAATTTTTCTGTTTTGCGTAGAGACAGGATCTCACTCTTGCTCAGGCTGGTCTCCTGAGCTCAAGCGATCCTCTCGCCTCGGTCTCCCAGAGTGCTGGGATTATAGGCATGGGCCGCCAGCCTGGCCAAGTCTGTTTATTTAAAAGGGGACAAAGATAGGGTTTTTCCCTTTCTAATTGGAATGTGTCTTGGCTAAGACATGTATGTGGGGGCTGGGAGTCGCATTGGCTTTTGTGCTTCAGAGCTGGTGCTGTCCCACCTCCAGGAAGTGCTGGCAGATGTGGGTGGTTTACTTATTTTGGAACACAGGTTAGTAGCAGTCCTTTTCTCGTGTGGGATACACGCATCTTTTAAAGCCAGCCTGCTGTGCGTAGTACCTTTGTTGACATCTTGAGCTGGACGCCAGGGAGGTCTGCAGGCCATCCCCTCTGTCCACGAGACCCTACTCTCCCTGCAGTTCAGTTTTCCTCTAAGGAGTTGAGGCAGCCAGTGCTGAACCCACGAGGGAAATCGAGGCCCGTCTCCAAGGCTAAGAAAGTGGCAGTTCTGTGATCTCAGATGCCCCTCCCCCACAGCTCGTCCCTGGCTTTTGCTGAAATTCTAACCAGCCCTGCACTGTTCTGTGGTTGGCTCCAGCCTGTGGATGTTCCCTTGGGGACCCTCCTTCCACCCCCTAGGATGACGGAGGAAGAGGCCTGTTTGCTTGTGGGGCAGGGCATCCTGCCCTAGCAGCCTCTGCATTTCAGGGATGGTCTTGCTGCGTGGCCCCCTGCCCTGGTTCTGTTGAACTAATACTTACTGAGCCCCGATGTTTGTGCCTGGCGAGGGCAGGTGCCGTGGGCACAGTGAGAGGAGGGAGACACTATGCCTGTCCCCAAAGGAGGTCTGAATTCAGAGGAGGCAGAAAGAGCCAGCCAACCTGACGCCAGAGCCCAGCAGGGAGGTGAGAGCAGCGGGCAGGCAAGCACGGGGGCCTCCAGCGTCAGCCGAGCCCCGCACAGAGCTGGCCACGGGCCAGTTCTCCGTGGGTGCGGATGGCCCAGGTGGGAACCAGGACACCTAATGTTCATGTTAGCGTCACTGGTGACCTGACTCCATTCCACATCCTCTGCTCTCGATTCCGTTTGAAGTCCTGTGACAGTTTGGTGGGGCACTCCAGGAACGTCTCCACGCACCCACAGTAACCCTGCAATTGGGTGGTCTGAGCCCCCTTTCCCGGATCAGGAGCCGGAGGCTCAGACCAGTGGAAGGGCAGGGCTCAAACCCAGGGCGGCCTGCAGCGAAGCTTCCTCTGCTGTCCTGGCTCCTGCGTCCCCGGAGCAGCCGCAAGCCCTGTGTGTGCTGGGGGAGGGGTGCTCCCAGCACGTCCCCAGGCAAATACCTCAGCTTTGACCTGGAGCCTGTCAGCTTTGGCCTGTCGGCCTGGCCCCAGGTCCTCCCTGGAAACCCCGTGTTCCTGCTCCACTCCCAGAGCTGAGGGGCTGCGCCCACCGTAATTAGCAAGAGTCTTGAAAATGTTCCTGCCTTGGACCCAACTCTTCTTCTGGGGCTCCGGCCTGAGCTAATAATCCTGACTTTAGGAATAAAGATTTATGAATCAAGACGTTCCACCCAGAGCTGTTCGTTCCTTCCTGATAGTGAAAACTTGGAAGCAGCCTGGATCCCAGGACAGGAGAAATGTGTTAGGAAATGGTGCCACTTCTGCGCCCTGGTGTGGTGGCCACAGTGTGTGCTGTGTCCTGGGCACAGTGACGGCAGCACGAACCTCCGGGGTTGGGGGATGAGAGTGGTGAGTGAGGGGCCTTGTCCGCAGGGCCCTCCTGGGTCAGGGCCTGGCCACTGCTGGCTGTTCGTGACGAGGACGGTGATGACCTTCTGCCCTGCTCCCCACCCCTCTGCCTGTCACCGTGCAGCCTGGGCTCCTCATGGTCTCTCCGATGGGCTGTGCGTGAGCTCTCCCTTGGCTGACGGGGTGGGTGCCTCACGCCCACAGGGCTAAGCTGATTCTGCAGCCTTGAGGCTCCCTGCTCCCCCAACACAGCCCCCAGACAGCTCTGCTCTGCAGAAATTCCAGCTCTGGGCTGCTCAGAACATTTGAGCTGCATTCCAGGGGCATTCCAAGCTTCCAGACTGAGCAGGGGACTTATTTGATCGTCCTGCTGAGAATGAGGTTCAAAGTGCCCAGCCTCCCCATCGGGGGTCACTTCCAGACTTGCGTCTACAGCTCTGGCAGTTCCCGCCCTGCTGGGGGCCACAGGGACCTGCACTGCACCTGTGTTTGCCTCTCGGGCGGGGAGGGGCGTCTGATCCGTGGGGGTCCGTCACCAAGACTGGCCTGCGCCTCCTCCGCCATTTCTCACGCGCTTCGGGGAGTTAGTTCCTTGGATCATTTAACACATAATAAAGCTTCTTTACGGACAGCTGGCTCTGTGCTCGGAACTGTATAACCTTTAGTGTCTTCTCAGCGCCTCTGCACCCCATTTTACCGCTGGGGAAGCTGTGGCTCAGAGGGGTGGAAGTCACCTGGAAGAAATCACAGAGCAAGAAAGTGCTAGAACCACTCAGCTCTGTGGCTTCCACGTACTGGCTTTTCTGCCGAGGGATAAGAGGACAAGAGACAGACCCTGCTCTCAAGACATTTGAGATTGGGGGGGTGAGGCGGACAGACAGAGCCTGGGAGAAGGGTGAGATGTGCGCCCTGCGTAGGGTGGTGCTGCGGGAGCAGAGGGGCACCCAAGCCAGGCGGGGCGGGCAGGCCGCCGCCTGGACAGGGACCGCAGGAAGGCAGCAGAGGTGAGACTGCAGGCAGGGGCTGGGTGGGCCAGGTTGCAGGGCACTTTGAGAAGGGGTAGAAGGGGTGCCCGTGGCAGGAGTGGGAGCCCAGGTGGCTGCATGGGCAAGGACCTTGGCATCAGGTCACGAGGCTGGGTCACATCGCGGTCACCTGGGCGAGAACTGCAGCCGTGTGTTGTCTGTAACAGGTAAGAGCCTATGTTTTGCGCATGTTTTACTGAACAGTGAATTGGAGAATGAGTGAATGGGAGCGTGCACGGTTATCTCTGGAATAACTTGTGGTGACTGTCGTGCTTTGGTGCTGGGAGGTGTGTGACTCCAGACAGTTCAGCGTGAGCTCCGGCTTCTGGTGAGTCTCCATGTCACTTAAACGGCATGGTGGGGAATGCGGTGAGGGGACTGCTGAGCTGGGGGCTGAGTGGCTAGGTTGCAGGGGACTTTGCTGTGGCATGGCCTGTCACCATTACCCACACCACCACAGGACTCCCCTGCCGACCTGGGAGAGCTGGTGAGAGGGGGAGTGGGCAGGTATACCTTTTGCTGCAGAAAGCAGCTCAGAGTTCCCCGGAAGCCCTGGGGAAAAGGGAAAGCCCTAAAGTTGTCACTGGGGGACCTAGGTCTAGATGAGCCCCTCATCGCCATCCCCTGGCCAGGTAAAATGGCCTGGCCAGGCCTCAGCTCATCCTTGTAGTGACTACACCTGTCTGGCATGTTTCCGGAAGTTTCTTTTCTGCTGAGAGGGGGACAGGGTATTCAAAGGCCACGTGTTCTAGATGCACACCTGACTGTAGGATGCTTGTGGGGGTTGACGGCAGACAGCCAGAGCGGGTGGTTTAGGAAGCCTTGGCCTCACCCAAGTGCAGGCCTCGTCCTGGGCCACCCGGAGCCCAGCCTTGGAAGAACAGTGAGCTCAGACGCAGCACCCAGTGGCTCTCTGTGTTGAGAAATACTGCCAAGCCCGGGGATTTACCCCATGGGTTCTGGAAAGCTGTTAGTAGGAAAACACGGTGTTTCTTAAAGCCCAGTTGTGTAATGTCTTGCTGAGAGGTGACCTGCCTGGCAGCTGAGGCTGGCAGTACTAATACTTCTCTGCACGTAAGTCCCTGGAGCTGAGAGCCAAGTGCCTGGGCACCTTGGTACCCCATGGCTCCTCGCTTGGGTCGTGGTGGGGGCTTCTCCCATGAGCTGAGGGCTGGGAGGGCCTGGCTCGTGTAGCCGTGCGGGCGCGGGCTGGCTGCTGGCTGCACGTGAGGCTTTTACCTGCGCTCTGTGAGCAGGAGCTAGTGTGGCGAGGCAGCTCTTGGTGTCACTCTGGACCGGGGCTCCCTGCCCTGTCAGCCCCGTCCTCACAGACTCCTTGTAGGTCTCTGCCGCCGTAGAAAAGAGGGTCTCGTGGCAAACCAAGGGCAGGGACCATCACCAGCCTCCGCGTCCTCATCTGTGGCATGAGGACTGATGCTCCCTTACAGGTTATTACAGAGATGGAAGGAGAGAGTGTGGCTGTGGGTCACAGAGATGGTCTAGAAACGGGGCTTCTCTCCTTCTGACCTGACGGGGCTCGTTGCATTTTGAGTCCCCTAACCCCCATTTCCAGTCTCTGCTCTGGAGAGAGTGGTGTCAGTTGTACCCTGGACGCTCGCTGACCACTGGGCGGGATGGCACTGTCCCGCCCGGGCAGGGGCCGCATCTGCATCTCCAGCGTGCGGCCAGAGCAGGGGTTCTGCCCACGTGCTTGGCGCTCAGGTGCTGGGCTGCAGCATCCGGTCCGAGGTTGGATTTGGAAGGCAACAGGCCTTTCTGGGAAGAGCGGGGGTGTGCTCCCACCTGGGTCCCCGTGGAGTTTTCAGTACTGGTTTGCAGAGTGACTAAGGGATGTGCTGTTCATGCCCACCGCCCTTTCAGAGCCAGCCTGGAGCTCTTGTTGAGACCTCCGGAAGCACGTGTCCTGATGCGTGGTTGGCTGGGGCACCACGCGGGGTGAGTGGCGAGCTGCCCCTCAGCTTGTTCTCTTCCTGTGCAGTGGTCACCGATGTCCCCATGGAGGCTTGCTGTGCAGACGGACATCGAATGGCTACTCAGCAGAGGGACTGCTCACTGCCGTACGCCTCGGAGTCCAAAGAATGCAGGTATGTTTGCCGGTGGCTCCCGTTTAACCGCAACAGTGTTCCCCTAGCGGACAGCGGAGGAGGAGGGGACAGTGTGCACCAGAACCCCAGGGAGAGGCTGGGCAGCCGGGCCAGATCCACCCAGGCTGTGGGCAGTGTGGTGGGTGACCCTGCTGCTCTCCGAGCTGCTCCGTCCTCTGTGTGCCCAGGGGCCTCGCACAGGCCTCGCTCGCCCTTCCCGGCCACCCTGTGATTGTCAGGGCGTCTGTCTGCTTCACTGGGCCAGAAGCAAGCAGATCGGGGTCCGCAGCCTGCTCTGTCACAGCTGGGCGGCTGTGGGCAAGTCGGTTTCTTCCTAAGAGAAGGGGGCAGTTGTGGGGAGCGGAGGAGATCACGTGACCCCTTGCAAATGGAAGCATGAACCGCCTGCAGACCCTGAGACAGCCAACGAGGCAGGCCCGGCCCCAAGAGCCCCACCCGCCAGTTGTTCGCCTTACGCGACAGCCGACATCTATAGTGACTAGTTTTATTCTTCTCTCCCTAAATTGAGGCAAGATTCCTCAGAATTAATGGTGAAAATAGGTAACGTTGATCATCACCATAAAAATAATAGTAAAAATAACAGCAAGATGTTATGGAGCACCTACTTTGTGCCGAATATTTGTGGCATATTATCTCACTTAACCTTGTTACTGATCCCCGGGTGCCCAGCTGGTAACGATGACACGAGGATTTGAACCCCGAGCAGGTGTCTGGGAGGTGAGTGTGACGGCAGCCAGCAGTTGACACGCGTTTGTTTTCTCTGCCTCTACTCCGTGTCTGGGCAGCGCTGACACGTGCAGCGGTGGGGTGCGGGGCGGGGCGCTGTCACGGGAAGAACGTGCCGGGAAGTCTCGTTCGCCTGGCCCTGAGGTTTGCGTTTGTGTTGGCACTGGCGCGGGCCACCTCCTGCCGGCAGTGACAGCCGACGTAAATCCTGGTTGAGGAAATTCTTGAAAAGTCAGAAGCATTATCGACCAAGCAAAGGAAGAGAAAACAGGAAACTCGCACTGCTTGAGTTGCCTGGAAGACCCCGTGGTCAGGATTTACGGGGTGTCCGATGAGAGTGGCGGCGATGCTGGCTCTCGCACAGCCCCACGCTGGAAACGTCAAGGGCGCTGGCAGTTCCGCGGCGAAGCTGGCGTCCGGCGCCAAGCACTGTTTACAGTCTGCGCTGGCGAGAGCTGGGCCGGAGCTGGGGAGCTGGACCGACCTGGGTGGCTTTGCCGACGAGTGACCCGAGCCAGCTCAGAGCCTCAGTTTCCCCAAATGTAAAATGGGGACTACAATACCTCCCTTTCAGGGTTGTTGAAACAACATGTGAAACCCATACCACGCAGCCACACGGTGGGAGCGTGTTAGCTTGCTCCGGCTGCCGGAACAAAGTGCCACAGGCCAGGTGGCTTAAACAACAAACAGTTGTTTCTCCCAGTTCTGGAGGCTGGAAGTCCAGACGAAGGTGTCAGAGGACTGGCTGCTCCGGAGCCTCTCCTTGGCCAGCGGGTGGTGTCTTCCCCGTGTCCTCAGCGGGTCTTCTCTCTGTCTGCCTCCTAATCTCTTCTTCCTCTAAGGACACCAGTCCTGTTGGATTAGAGCCCACTCTAATGACCTCATCTTAGCCGAATTACCTCTTTTTTTCCACACCAGGCAGGTAGCGTGCCGACGTCATAACAAGGTTTGAGGGAGGCAGGTCTCACACGTGAGTGTGAACACCCAAGCATCACACGCGTGAACTTCCAAAGGACCTAATTGCCCCTTTAAAGGCCCCATCTCCAAATGTAGTCACCTTCAGGGGCACTCGGGATTACGACTTCCACAGGTGAATTTTGGGGCACACAGCTCTGCCCATCACAGGGAGCCACTGTTATTAAACTTACTGAAATCAAAGACTTAGAAAGTGAGGTATTGGCCTGGCGAACCCCTCCGTGTGCAGATGAAGAAAGGGGTGCTCTGGGCCCTGCTGTGAATTTGGGTTTTCGTCCCCACTAAATTTATCACTGACTTCTACTCACCGATGTCTTTGATAAGTTTTGGGGTTATCTTTAATCCCCAGTGGGTCCCAGAGTACATAGAAAATGCCTTCTTACCTACGCAGTGGGCGTTTGTTTTATGGTCTACACTCGGCCAGGGTAACTTTCCAACATGCGTTATGAGATTTCCTGAAATGTGAGATCTCACCTGCTTGGTGAGCAAGTCCAGCCTCCAGAGACCCTTGACTTATTTCTTGTGGTTCTTTCTTCATCACATGGGGCCTCGGGAAATGCACTGGATATTGTGACTTTCAGTATTACAGTGTCCCCAGAACATCTTATTGAACACCCAGGACACCACCTGAGGGTCAACAAATGTGAATGAGCGGCTCTTTGTTTCCCTGAGGTTCTGGGAGGCCAATTGGCCTGTCCCAGTGAGCACACGGGCCAGGGGCCACGAACCTGTCTGAGGCCACTTTGTGAGTTGGCCACTGAGCTGCCTGGCTCTGACCCCGTTTGTGGTGGAGATCAGAGTCGAGCCTGGGCCCTTGGGCTCCTGGTGAGCTGGAGCTCAGCCAGGAATTCACGCAGCATCGAGTGCCGCTGCGGGGTCCTTGGGAGAGCACGAGCCCCTCCCCAGCTCTCCGTCCCTCAGAGCCCCATGGTCAGCACGCTAGGTGGGGCAAGGCCGTGTGTGGGGCAGGGCCAGCCGCACAGTGATGGTGGTAGGGATTTTCTAACAGCTTCCGCACGTGTTATCATTTTGAATGAAGGCAGGGAAGGGAGAGCGGATCAGAAGGCAAATTTGACGTATGAGGCTCTTCTTACTAGTAATATTTAAAAGGTACAAGAAACAGGTCAGCGACCTCTTGGCTAGTCCATCGTTTTGGCATCAGTTTCTCTTCCGAAGCGGCGCTGGGTGAGGCTCACAGCTGAAGTTGAATCCTCAACTTTCATTCATTCAGCAAACTGTTGCCGGTTCCTGATGCTCAGGAAGAGACGGGATGAAATGACACGGGCGGGAGGTTCCGCGGGTCTGCGGGGCCCCAAGGAGGTGGGGTTGGCTCCCCTGGGGGCCCGGGGGTTCAGAGAGCCCTGCAGGGAGGAGGTGGCCCCTCCGCGGCCACAGCTTTAGCCAGGCGAGACGAAGCAGCCTGAAGCTGCCCTGGGGACACATGGGGTGGGCAGGATGCAGCAGCTCCGATGTTGCCCCAGTTCGTGAGTCTCCTTGACCAAGGCCCTACATTCCCTAGGATCCAGATCCAAATTCGCCTCAAATGTTGGCTTAAACCAACGAGTTCAACCCACGAGTCCTTCAGTGTCCTTGGAAATACACCAAGCTGGACCTAAAGCAGGTCCCGCACTGACATTTGTCCATCCCACACCCTTCCCTTATTTATTTCACGAATATCACTGAGGCCCCGGTAGGCATCAGGCGCCGTTCTGGGTGAGCGGGGTAAACCAGGGAACAAGACAGGCAAAGTCCCCCGGCCTTCTGCAGGGGACGCAACAATCTGCAAAGCAAGGAGTAGATTGCACGGTTTGTGAGGAGGCGCTGTGTGCCGTGGGGGAACAAGAAACCAATAGGGAACGAATGGGGCTTCTGGTCCGGGCAGGTTTACAATTTGAGACAGAGCTGTCGGCCTCACTGAGGAGGAGGAGGCAAGAGAGCGAGCCGTGTGGAGTGCGGGAAGGGCATCCCAGACAGGGAACAGCCAGTGTGGAAGCCCAGAGGAGAGGCTGTGCAGGCGTTGTGGGCAGCAGCCAGGGGACCGTGGGGCTGGGCGGAGTGAGCAGGGGACGCAGCAGGTGACCAGGATGGCTGAGGGGGCCGCGGGGGCCATTTTAGAGACTCAGGCTTGGAATGAGATGAGAGCCCCTGCAGGGTTTGAGTGGGGATGGATGGGTGAACGTCCGTCTGAACTTGGGATTTAAAAGGGACCCTGTGTGGGGAAGAGAGTGAGGGGAGGAGGTGGGAGCGGCCGAGAGACTAATTGGCTGTCTGGACGCCCAGGGCAGGGAGGCCTGTGGCGTGGAGCTGGAGGGTGTGGAGAGGGTGTGGCCGAGCGTGGGCCGACCGAGGATGGACTCGAGGGAGGGTGCGGGTGTCGTTATCTGCCTGTGGAGTGGGGTTCAGAGGAGGAGGCAGGTGGCCCCAGGGTTTGCTAAGTTTGCCTGGACAGGAAGGGGCGGCGTGGGAGACAGGGCTGCAGGAGAGGGGAGAGTGGAGTCGGGTTCAAGGTGCCCCTCGGACAGCCAAGTGGAGACCCGAGTGGGTGGTTGGGGACCCGGGTCAGGAGTGCAGGGGAGAGGCCAGAGAAGGAAATGGGGCGCTATCGGTGTGGACACAGCATTTAAAGCTGGGAGGCCGGTGTGACCGTGGGGCGTGAGGTGCCCTGGGCTGCTCGGGACACGTGGAGCTCCCGCCTTTTGGTTCCTGAACGTAGCATGCCGTGAACACGGGTGTACGACTGTCTCCGCGAGATCCCGCTTTCAGTTCTTCGGGGCATAGACCCAGAACGGGAATCGCCGAACACATGGTGATTCTGTTTTCAGTGTTCCGAGGGGCCGTTTCCCACATCGTCTGTGCCGTGTTACGCTCCGCCAGCGGCACGCTCCGCCGGCACTTGTCCTCGCCTGCCCAGACGGCGCTTTTTTTTTTTTTCCTTTGAGACAGAGTCTCACTGTGTTGCCCGGGCTAGAGTGCCGTGGCGTCAGCCTAGCTCACAGCAACCTCAAACTCCTGGGCTCAAGCGATCCTCCTGCCTCAGCCTCCCGAGTAGCTGGGACTGTAGGCACGAGCCACCATGCCCGGCTAAGTTTTCTATTCTTATTAGAGACAGTCTCGCTCTTG
>CAUYSK010031513.1:0-41568 GCA_963575035.1 Avahi laniger
TGTAGTCCCAGCTACTCGGGAGGCTGAGGCAGAAGGATTGCTTGAGCCCAGGAGTTTGAGGTTGCTGTGAGCTAGGCTGATGCCACGGCACTCTAGCCCGGGCAAAAGAGTGAGACTCTGTCTCAAAAAAAAAAAAAAAAAAAAATATTTTCTAAGTGCCTGCTACATTCCAGGCACTGTTCTAATCAGAGAGGATAAAGTTGTGAACATGACCCAAATTCACCGCCCCCAGGGTGCCTTCACTCTCATCAGTTTGACCTCAGTATCTGTCCAGTCCATCTCTCCTTCCCCACTTCCATGACCAGGGTCCTGGTCCAAGCCTCATTTTTTTATTCCCGAACCACTGCAATACATTCCTATTGATCTCTCTGCTCTCAGCTCTCCTTTTCCATAGCAATTGCCAGAGAAATTTTCTAACTTGTAAATCTTGCCTTATCACTCCCCAAGCTTAAAATTCCTTTTAGGCTCCTCATAAGCTGTAGGGCAAAGTCCAATCTCTTTACTTGTTATTTAAGACCCTTCATGAGCTGCCCTCTGCTGGCCTCTCCTGACTCAGCTCTTGCCACACCCTCCTTCTACCCCAAATTCAGCCCCACCAAACCACAGCTCTTCCCTCCTCTTCCCTGGGGACTGCCATGCCCTTTTCCTCTTTCTTGCCTGCCTGGGAAAAAACTCTTGTTCATCCTTCTAGTCTCAGTTTAAACACCACCTTCCACATGAAGCCTTTCCTGAGCTGTGTGTAGGGGAGAGGGTGGCGTGAGGTGAGGCAGAACTAGAGCAAAAAACACTCAAGAGCTCAGGCTCTGGAGTAGAACTGTTAAATCCTGCCTAATCCTGGCTCTGTCATTTCTTATACTAGCTAAGTACTCAGGCAACGCTCTTACCCTCTCTGAGCCTCTGCTCCCTCATCTGCAAAATGGAGACATTGATAATACTTACCTTGTAAGATTGTAGTAAAGATTAAAAAATGTTTTCTGAGCTCCTGCTATGTGCTGAGTACTTTTACATGTATTGTCTCATTTAATTCTCACAACCCCATGAGGAAGATATTCATTACATACAGAAGCCTACAAAAACTAAGGTTTGGAGAGGTGAAGTGGCTTCCCCAAAGTTGTATAGCTAGGGACTGGCAGAGATGAGTTTCAGACTCAAGGAGTTGTACAGCTTCGAAGCCCCTGCTTTTTGGTGTTATCACTATTATTGCAGTTCCTACAACTATTACTCATAATTGTAAGTAAGTTGTCCCTATTAAGATTTAAAGATAAATTTCCCCCTGCTTATAGAATAAATTTTAAACCCCTTAATCAGGCAATCAAAGCTCTATAATCATGTTTCTACTTCCTTTTTCCGTATACCCCAGTTTGTATCCAAAGCCAGTCTCCTTCCTGGCATACCAGGCAAGATAAGTTCAGGCTCCACAGTGAGACCACAGAGAAGGCAAGCCTTTTCGCCCACCCCCATTCGCACAGAGACAAGATGTTAGCTTGAAAGGAAACAACTGAAAGTGCTGGGTAAACACTTAATCCCCAGCACCTGGTGGCTTGAATTTGCATCTTCTGTGACTGATCCTCCGCTTGGTAAGAAAATTCTTCTTTACCTGTCTGGCTGATTTCCTGATCTAAACAAATTCTGTCCTAGAGGCCACTAATCTCTCACTGCTAGCCCAAAGCTAGACCATTTTCTCAGCTGCAGAGGGGGATAGAGCAGGGTTCAAGGGCAGGAGAGAGCAGATATGACAGACTTCACTTGGTCCTAGCTATGGGTGGCAGAGAGAGGAAAGATGGTCCTTTACAAGTTGCTGACATTGCCAACTTGTAAGAGATTCTGCATCACAGTCACAGTCCACCCTGTGCAGCCCTGCCCATAGCTAGGAGGGCAAAGGGGCCCTGCTGTAGTTAATATTCAAGTCCAGAAACCGTAAACAGAAAAGCACACACCATGGTTGGCTGGCAGCCTGGGGGCACTGGGGATTCATGCCAGCAGCTTTGAGAGGGCACAGAAACTGTGGAGTGTGAGTCCAAAGGGTGGAAAGTCAACCGAAGTGGGTAGGTGAGTGCGCAGCCAACACCCTGACCCCAGGAGCCTGGAGTGTTTCCTACCTGGACAGGCCCTGGCAACTTCCTGGAGGAACGTCCTGGTGTGCGAACCAAAGGGTAGCTGGAATACGAGGCTGAGCTCCGCCGTGTCCAACTGGACAGTCACATCTGAGCCTGCACAAAGGAAACAGGAAATGAGCCCTTGGCTGCCAGGAGCTAAGTGCTTGATGCATCTTAAAGCTGGAGTCCCTAGAATGGAGAATCAGCAGCGCAGGCTCCCAAAGGCACTTCAGCCCTTAAGCAACTCACTTGGAGATGCTGCCGGGACAGTAAGGGAACCCTCTGTACCAAATTAACATCATCCCCACTTTATACGGGAGGTAGACCAAGGCTGTGAGAAGTCAATAAGCCTCGCCACTGCAGTACTAGATGGAGCTGGGAGAGAACAGCTTCTGTGGACTTGTAGGCTGTTCTCCTCTCATTGGGATGAAAAGCACACAGAGGCAGCAAGAGGGGCTGTCCACCTGACCATGCCAGGCCCCATGCTAGGCACCGGGATACCACAGTGAAGAGGACAGATGTGGGCCTGTCTTCAGAGAGCTAGAGTGTGGAAGGCACCCTATTCATGGCATATACCCAGCACTTGCACAGGGCGAGCACTCAAAAACATGTGCTGAGGCCAGGTGAGGTGGTTCATGCCTATGATCCCAGTGCTTTAGGAGGTCGAGGCAGGAGGATCACTTGAACCCAAGAGTTCGAGGCTGCAGTGAGCTATGACTGCACCACTGCACTCCAACCTGGGGACAAAGTGAGACCCTGTCACACACACACACAAAATTAAAAAAACCAATCGTGCCAAACTAATGAATGAACAGAAGCAACCTAGCAGAGTGATTAAGAGCGTAGGTTCTAGACTCTGGATTCTGAATTCGAATCCTAGTTCCACCCTTTACTAAATTATTTAATTTCTCTGGGCCTCAGTTACCTTGTCCATAAAATGGGGATGAAAACAGTGATAACCTCATAGAATTGTTGTGAGAAAAGCCTGATATGATATGTGTAAAGCTTTTAGCATAGCTAGGCACAGTGGCTCACACCTGTAATCCTAGTACTCTGGGAGGCCAAGGTGGGAGGATCTCTTGAGCTCAGGAGTTGGAAACCAGCCTGAGCAAAAGTGAGACCCCCGTCTCTACCAAAAATAGAAAGAAAAATTAGCCAGATGTGGTGGCATGTGCCTGTAGTCCCAGCTACTCAGGAGGCTGAGGCAGGAGGATTACTTGAGCCCAGGAGTTTGAGGCTGCAGTGAGCTACAATGACGCCACTACACTCTACCCAGGGTGACAGAGTAAGACTGTCACACACACAAAAAAACTTTTAGCATAGTGCCTGGCACAATAAATCATTGATTAAATATTTGCATCTATTATTATTATTACTGTCTAGCAAAGTAGACAGACATTAAATACATCAATATGAATAATTAAATCACTATGAGTGACAGAGGGCTGGCAAGAATGAGGAAAAGGCATGTGTATCAGTGCGATACAGACAACTTCAGGGATTTAACAAAGGCTTCTTGGAAAGAAAAGTGCATGGGCTGGGCGCAGTGGCTCACGCCTGTAATGCTAGCACTCTGGGAGGCCAAGACGGGAGGATCGTCTGAGCTCAGGAGTTTGAGACCAGCGCTCAGGAGTTTGAGACCAGCCTGAGCAAGAGTGAGACCCCATCTCTACTAAAAAAAATAGAAAGAAGTTAGCTGGACATCTAAAAATATATAGAGAAAAAAATTAGCCGGGCATGGTATCACATGCTTATAGTCGCAGCTACTCAGGAGGCTGAGGCAGAAGGATCGCTTGAGCCCAGGAGTTTGAGGTTGCAGTGAACTAGGCTGACTCCACGGCACTCTAGCCTGGGCAACAGAGTGAGTCTCTGTCTCAAAAAAAAAAAAAAAAAAAAGAGAAATGCATGAACGTAAGCCCTGACGGCTGAGTGGGAGTTGGCTAAGTAAAAGAGGTGTGAGGCTTTCGGGAAGAGGTAACAGCATGTGCAAGGGCTCCGTGGTGAGAACTGTGAAACAGCAGCAAGGAAGAGAGTGATGGGGGATGAGCCCACAGAGGTGGGCAGGGGCCGATCCTGCAGGGTCCTATTTGCCACAGGAAGGATATCAGGGGGTGCTCTTACTTCACACCATTCCTCTCGATGAAGATCCTGTACCCCCTGCCCCAAGCAGGACCCAGACAGAGAGGACCACTCACCAAGGATGTAGAGTTCACCATCTGGGAACACTATGAGGAGGAAACAAGAATGCCCTTAGCAGTTGAGCACTTCAGCCCCAGCACCATCCTTATTCCCACTGGCCCCCCCAGCAAGGGCAGAGATGACAGGGGTGGGGGGGCCCAGAGAAGAGGGATTCATACCACCCAGCCCCCCCGTGGCACCTTCTTTCAGCGTAAAATCCTGCGAGATTGGCACTATCTGGTCCAAAGAGACATCATCCCCGGTAATGGCCATCCTCCGGTGCGTATACAGGAAAAGACTAAGGGCAGGAAGCAGAGGTGAGGACGGGGCCCACTGCCCCCGCTCAGGCCCATCTTGGAGGCCTCCAGTGCTTGCACTCCCTCCTTGGCTCCCAGCACTGTGCTGGTGGTGTCCTGGCTGTGCACACTCCTTGTACGTGGAGCCCATCAGAGACTGAAGTTTTATAGGTGAGGTCATCAAAGCTGACCTTTTCTCATTTGGGGAGCCCCTGGCTTTGTTAGTGAAATACACATTTTGTCTTTCCATGGTGCATTCTAACACTGCATGTGACAGGAACGGTGCAACCTTAGCCTCCCCCTTTCTCTCCTTGAACCTCAGTTTACCCATTTATAAAACTGGGGTAGTGGATTAAAAAATCTCTAGGGCCCCCTCCCTGCCAGCTCCTCCGAGACCCTGAGCTTCACTCACCAGCGATGAGACCTTTGGCGAGTATGATTTACTCTGTCTGCTTCTATGCAATATGCAGGTATTATTAGGCAATATTTATTGAGAACTTTCTATGTGCCTCATGGTGTTTTAAACACTTCACACATACCGACTCACTTTAATCTTTAATCTGGACAAATGGGTGCGGAGGAGTAAAACAACTTGCTTAAGATCAAGTGACTCGTTAGCAACAAAGCCTGGATTTGAACCCAGGCAGACCCACCACAAGGCTGAGGATTACAGGAGTTAATACGTGTGAAAAGCTTAGAATACAGTGTTGAAAAAATATTAACTATTATTGTGATGATTATTCTAGAAGACTCAGACCCTGCCCCAGAAGGGTGGTTGAAGTCCAGCGGGAGGGCACAGTGAAGAGTATCCCTGTGGCCCGACAGGCAGGGGCTAAACCCCTCACTCACGCGTGTTCCTGGCCACCGTGCTCCAGGCGGTGGCGCACAAGCCCCAGGAGGCGGCTCTGCCGGCTGTCTCCCTCACACAGCACACCTTGCACCGCCTGCTGCTCAGAGTCAAGGGAAAATGAATGGGAGCCAGGCCTCTCCCAACCCAGCCTCCCTCTCCTCCCTTTCCCTGCCCCCACCCCCATTCACTGTGTGACCTTGGGCAAGTCGCTTCACCTCTCTGCACCTTCCTTTTCTATGAAAGGCGGATAATAATCCCCAACTTCGTAGGGTGGGTGGGAGGTCCAGGCCTCAGTAAGTATAATACCTAGTAAATGCTGGTTTCCTTCTCCCGGGAGAGCTCAGAGGAAGGAGAAGGAACGGAACGGATTCCACTTGCCAAGACCAGGGCTGGCGCAGGGCTGGGAGTTCAGTGCAGGGAAGGATATGATGATGCAATATTCCCCCTCAGCAAGGGTCTCCTGGATCGCCACAGACTGGTCCATGCTGGCCCCTGCAGACACACACCCTGGGGGAGGGCAGATGGGAGCCCCCTTTGGTCAACAGGTTACCCATGAGGTGATGGAGCTGCCTCAGAGTGCTGGGGGGCAGGAAGGAGGAGCCTTGGTGGAGATGGAAGGTGGGGAGGCCTGGTCCTCCTCTTCTTTCTCCTCTAGCACAGGCCTTTTAGAGTTTCCAGGGACAGGGGCCCGGGCCCAGGCCCTTTGCCCCTGGTGAGATGTACACTCTGACTGCCCTTTGCCTGGGAGGGCATCCAGTTGTTCTTGAGTGGGGTCCAGTCTACTTGTTGCAAGTGTGGTATCTGGTTCTGTGATTGGAGAAGGGGACCCGTCCCACTGCTCCTGGGATAGGGCTCTGACAGGGCTCTGTCTCCCTTTGGCGGAGAGGGAAGCAGTATTTGTCCTGCGGACACCTCTCTGGGAGGTGTCAGTGGTGTGTCTGTGTGGAGACAGAGGAACGTCCCTTTATTCTCAGGAAGGGTGCGTCCCATCCTGGAGAAGGAACCCTGGCCTGCTCCACTTTCCTGGGAGGCAGGAAAAGCATCCCGTTACTCCTTGCTCCTCACTCTGCCTAGCAGGCCCGTTGCATCAGCCGCAAGCAGTGGGGTGGGGGTGGTGTCCGGTCTGATGGAGGCAGGACAGGGGTCCCAGCCCTTGGCTTGCCCACTTCCTCTGCCCAGCCCTGGCTTTCCTGCTCTGCACCCATTCCCAGCCTGGGGCCAACGCCACCTACCTCCTGAGCTGTCACTGCTCGCTGGGTGCGCGGGACACTGTGGCCGGGGCAGGTCAGTGACTACGTTTCCCAGCAGCCCCTGCGCCAAGACGGTGAGACAGCCTGCAAGTCCCAGCATGCCTGAGCCGATCATGGGGGAGTCTCCTAGCCCCCATTAACCCCTTAGGTCCTGGGGTACGCTGGGCTCCCTATTCTGGAAAGGTTTTCTAATGAGAGCCCTAGTCCCGATCCCTGGCCCTCTAAGTCATGGAGCCAGAGCTGTCTGTCCAGGGCCCAGAAGGAAGATGGTCACGTTTACCTTAAGAGAAGAAAATAATGCATTTTTATTTTCTCCTTAATTCTGTTCTCAGCCATTCTTACTCTAGCGGGGACAGCTCTGACCTGTACTGAAACTCTTGCCTCCCAAATAACTACCCTATCCTAGCTTAATGGAGGTAGAACAAGACTATGAAGAACAATTACCCCCATTTTTCAGGTGGAGAAACTGAGGCTCAGAAAGGGTAAACAATTTGACAAAGGGCCTGTAGCTAGCAATTGGCAAGATTAGGCCTTAGCTGGAAGTCTGACTCCAACTCCTGGGCCATTTACGCTGCCACACTGCCCTGTGTCCTTCCTCAGCCCACCCAGCCCTGCCTGCCACACGGGGCTGTGTGAGGGTCCCGGATGTGGACACACTTTCATGTGTGGCACTGCGATGACTGTCACCAGGCTAAGGCCTCTATTCCCTGGGGAGGATAGAGGATGTGAGAGGGGCCCCTCGGCTCTTAAGACAGCCTGAGAGTGGACTTTGAGGTTCTCAAGCTCCTTCCCTAATTCACCTGGCCATGAGCCCTTGACCAAGACCCTTCTCCCTTTGGGCCTCAATTTCCCCATCTAAGATGAGGAGGTTGCTCCAGGCATGCAGAAGGGCCAGCTCCGTGAGGGATTCTAGGATGGTTCTCTCCTAGCCTGCTGGCCATTTCGCGGAGCTGTGAGCTCCCTGAGGACAGGGCTGTGCCTTTTCCTCATGGCCCCGGCAGTTTCTGGCACACAGTTGGCGCTCAGAACACATTTATTGAGTTAGTGAATTACTTAATGAATTATTGTAATGAAAACACCTTCTCTCAAGCTTTGACCCCAACTGAAGGAACAGGCCAGTGCTGGGAAGGGGTGACTGCTGTGACCTCCGACCAGTCTCCCCTCCTCTTTCCCTAAGCAAGGTAGCCGACCTAATGACCAGTTACCATCCTAATGACCAGTTCCACTTTGCATACGTAAACCCTTCCCAGAAACAGACATCGCCTTCTTCCTAATCTTCTTTTCCTGGAAACATCCACAGCACTAAGGGAGCTCAAGTTTATTTGAATTCGGTTTCAAAGTTGTATGGAGAATGAGATTCAGAGCCTTAGAGATGGAGGGGCAGAGGTCATTGCAGGAAAGCAGGGGACCCCAATTCCAGTCCTGCTCATAATGTCAAAGGCTAGAGGGAGGAGGGTCTGGGAAAAGTGCATGGGACTGGGTACTTTTTACAGATGAAGAAACTGTCCCTGTCCCTGTAGGATTTTGGGGTCCTCCCACTGGGATGGAGGTCAAGCAAGAGGTTTTCTACTTTTCCAGACAAACCCAGCCTCTCCCTGGGATTGGGGCTAAAGGCCTGTCCCTGGGATGGTCCATGTCCAGTCCTAGGCCCTAGGAGGGGAGAAGTGAGGCCCCTTGAGCCCAGTGCTGTGGACTTTTACTAAAGGTATGACTACAGGGATCAGAGCTGGGTGTGGGCCTAGGGGCTGGCAGGGCCTACAGAGTCTCCTTGGCCACTGCTCCCTGATTCTGCTGGGCCCAGCTAAGGCAGCAGGAACAGGAGCAGGGCAGAGTGGAGGAGCAGCAGCATGGCTGCGGCCAGGGCCCAGTGCAGGGCTGCCTGGTTGAAGTGAAGGCTCCCATCCAGCCGGAGGCAGCTGCTTGACTTCGAGGCTTGACAGCGCTCCTGGTAGCAGGGTGAGCCACAGCCCCATGACACCTGGGGGTCCCTGCCTCACAGGCCTGGCTGCAGCCCTCGGTGTAGCCTGAGCTGGACCGTTTCAGCTGCAAGAGATGGAACCATTGATCTTCCCTCTGCCCCTCTCCCTCACTCACAGAGGCAGAAAGTGTTAAGTGGGTCATGGGCTGAGCTGAGCCTCCGTGGACCCAGACCTCCTTCCCTACAAGGTCAGTCAGTCCCCAGTGAACATGCAGGGTGGTCTGAAACAAGAAGGCACATCATGGAAGCTTGGAAAATTCCAGTTGCTGCCCTGGGTTTTTGGCATCACGCAGAGCTGAGAGGGTCAAGCTTGTTAGACCCCAGGCCACCTGGCTCCTAGCTACCCCTCAGGCAGGAGGAGAAAGGCCTGTAGTACCCCAATCCTTGGAGCAGGGCTCACCTTACGAAAGTCCAACCTCTCAGGCCACATGGCCACATCTTTCTGCCCTTTGAAGCAGTTGCCACCTTGGCAGAAGGTGGCAGATTTTCTCTTGGAAGAGAAAGCAGGAGATTTTTTTTTTTTTTTTTTTTTTTTTGAGACAGAGTCTCACAATCTTGCCTGGGGCGAGTGCCGTGGCAGCAGCCTAGCTCACAGCAACCTCAAACTCCTGGGCTCAGGCAATCCTACTGTCTCAGCCTCCCAAGTAGCTGGGACTACAGGCATGAGCCACCATGCCCGGCTAATTTTTTTTCCAGATATATTTTTAGCTGTCCAATTAATTTCTTTCTATTTTTTGGTAGAGATGGGGTCTCGCTCTTGCTCAGGCTGGTAGAATAAATTTTTATTTGGGCCCACTGTATTAAGAAAAAAAGCTATTAATACATTGTTTTCTTTGTTTAAAATTAATTCTTCAAAAAAAAAGCAAAAAAAATAAATGTCATGCATTTACTTGATGTTGTGTATCACAAAAAACCCCAAAACTATGTTGCCTCAAGGAAGATATTCCCCCTATATACAAGGTAAGTATGAGAATGGAGGTAGTTTAGCACAAGCCAAGAAATAGAAAAGCATAAGGTATATTAAAGAAACTGTGAGTAGCCAAGATGGCTGGTATGGCCTGAGTTCTAGACTAAAGAGTCTGGGCAGGCATTAAGGATTCATTAAGGAGTACTCTTGTTCATATTAAATTTTTACTTTAGAAAGATGATTTTCGTGGTGAGGATTCTCTAAATGGAGAACAGTCAGGAGATGAGAGCACACAGAGTACTTAGGTGTTGTAACTGTCTTGGAAAGAAGTAATAAAGACACGAATCAAGGAGCTAGGAGCAGGAAAAGCACAGACAGAGGTGAGATATAATAATAAGGAAGAACTGACCTGATTATGAAAACCTAAGGGCAAGGGAAAGGAAATGGTCAAATCTGGATCATTCTGAAATGGTTCTTCTAAATGTAAATGGGAAAACTAGGAGAAAGATCTGATTTGGGAAAGAAATGGTGACCTGGAAATGATAGTAAGGAATCTGGTAAAAATTTGTAACAGGCAGCTGCAAATTCATGAGCGAAAACTGAGAGATAAGAGTGGGAGGACAAAAAAGAATGGGGCTGAGAACAACGAGGGGATACCCATGCTACGAGAGTAGGAAGCAGATGAGCCAGTGAAGACAGACTTGGAATAATTAGAGAATTAAGAGTTGAACTAGGTAATTTTAGTGTCATAGAAGTTGGGGGAGAAGAATGTTTTATAGAGAAAATAGATAATAGTATTAAATTTTTAGTAAATTTTATATACAGGATTTTTAGAGCAGTGAAACTATTCTATATGATACTATTAATGATAGATACATGCCATTACACATTTATCAAAACCCACAGAATGTACAACACAAAGAGTGAGCCCCAATGTAAACTACAGACTTTAGTGAATAATAATGTATCAATATTGGTTCACCAATTTTAGCAAATATACTACACTAATACAAGATGTAAATAATAGGGGAAACCATGTGTAGGGGGAATGGGGTAGTGCAAACTCTGTACTTTCCAATTAATTTGTTTGTAAACTTAAAACTGGTCTAATTTTAAAATATGCTTATTGGATTAAATTTAAATTAAGTTTAATTAATTAGGTAAATTAATGAAGCTAGTGAGAACTAAAGTAAGTTTAGATTTGATGGTCAGAATACTAACCTTCAGAAAAACAGTTTCATTTGAAAAGTAGAGGTAGAAGCTAGTAGGTCTGAGGTGAGCAAAACAGCAAAAGAGATATGATTCCTGCCCCTAGGGCTGGACCATTCAGTACCAAACATAAATTACTTGGGGGAAGAGTCAGAATTGAGAATCCACAGACTACTTAGAGAGTTCCTATAACTCTCTTGGAAAGAAGTAATGGAGTAGCTAAACAATAATAGTAATTATAATAATGCAATGTGATAAACGCAATAACAAGGAAGGATTCTGGGAGGGCACATGGAAAGAAATCTAAACACAGTCTGGGAAGGAAGGTGAAGGGTAGGTAGTTTAGGGAAAGGCTTTCCAGAAAAAGTGATGTTTAAGCTGAGACTTAAAGGATGACTAGGAACTAAACTCTGAGGAAAAAAATATGCAGCCTAAGATTATTTCATTGTTAAATAATAAAGAATAAAACTAAGACAAAAAGAATTTAATTCTAGGCATAAGAAAAAGGAAATAAAGTTTATAAAAAAGAAACAACAAAACAGAAATTAATGAGTTAGAAACAGAGCATAACGGAATATAATTATTAACTGTTTCTTTGAAAAAGGCTGAGTGATATTTCCACTAAAATCAGGAAAGACAAGATGTCAACTGTTACTATTCTATTTAACACTATCCTGCAAGTTCTGGTCAGTACAGTAAGATATAAGCAAAACTAAGCATAACTAAGAAAAAGGTGATTACCTGCAGGTAATGATTATATATCAACAAACCTAAGAAAGAGACAATAAATGTTTAAAATCAATAAGAGAATCAGATTATCTGTATTAAGAGAATTTTTAAAAACCCACAAAACTAAAATGAGAAAGGGAACGTAACAGAGAATTATGACACCGTGCATGAATCTCTTCTCCCCCAACTTCTATGACTCTATTTGAAAACCTCAATGAAATGGATTTTTGTAAAATAAAAACCAAAAGCAATGACACTGACTCAAAAGCTAAAACAAAACATGACAAGACTAATAAGAATAAAACAGATTGAAAGAAAAATTAGCAATTTTACTAATTTTTCCAAAATTTCAAACAACAGATAATACTCATTTTATGGGGCTGCATATAACCTCAATTCTAAAAACATAACAGAAACAGGATAAAAATAACTATAGAACTTGCTAATGGGTGGACTATACCATAACTCAAAATGAAATTCTAGTAAATCTAACACAGTAGGAAGTCAAAAGACCAGGCAGGGCTTATCCCCAAAATGCAAAGATTATTTAATATTAGCAATCTAGTGATATTAAAATATGATAAATGTCAATTAGTTAAGAAATCAAAACTATACAAAAATCTGAATAGATGCTGAAAAGAAATTTGATAACATTTAATATTCTTTCCTTATAAAAACTAGAAAACAGCCTACTTTCTCAGCATGACAAAATTTATCCATTTTTAAACCAATAAATGATATATTCCTTAATGATGAAAGAGAAGAGTTGTTTCCATTAAAATCAGGAAAGACAAGATGTCGACTGTTACTATTCTATTTAACACTGTCCTCTGGTCAGTACAGTAAGATATAAGCAAAATCAAGCATAACTAAGAGAAAGGTGATTATCTGAAGATAATGATTATATAACTACAAACCTAAGAAAGAGACAATAAATGTTTAAAATTAATAAGAGAATTCACTAAAGTGCTTGGATACAAGATAAATATTAAAATAGAAAAGCCCTGAAGATATAATGGGGGGAGAATCCTATTCAGAATAGCAACAAAACAATATTATAGTATGTCTAGGAATAGTATGCCCAAGACATACAAGTAATGTCTGCATCTCAGAATAAATCAAAAACAGGCTAGGCACGGTGGCTCATACCTGCAATCTCAGCACTGGGAGGCTAAGGCAGGAGGATTGCCTGAGGCCAGGGTTTCGAGACCAATTTGAACAACATAGCAAGACTCTGTCTTCACAAAAAATTAAAAAAAAAAATAGCTGGGAGTAGGTAGTGCACACCTGTAGTCCTCACTACTTGGAAGGCTAAGGCAGGAGGATCATTTGAGCCCAGAAGTTTGAGGTTACAGTGAGCTATTGTTGCAACACTGCACTCCAGCCTGTTGCAAAAGAGTAAGAACCCTGCCTCTTAACAAAAAATAAACAAATGAAAAAGATACTATAATTATGAATGGGAAGAATGATGATTATAATGGTGTCTATTCTTTCCATATGAGAGTTGCATTGAAAATCCAGTCAAAATACCAATGGGTTTTCTTTTTCCTGAAATAGCAAGAGCATATAATTCTAACATATATCTGGAAGAATAAATAGGTGAGAATATTGAAGAAAAGAATAATGTGGTGGGTAGGGTGAGGGAGACAACTGGGCCTATCAAATATTAAAATATATTATAAAGCTATAATGAAACAATGTAACATTTGCACAAAAATGATGAGTCAAATCAATAGAAATAAATAGCTTTGAAGCAGACAGTTTAACGTTTGATAATGGAAACATCAAATCAATGGGAAAGGGATGGTTTAGTCAATAAATTACAGAAATTGACTATTTTCCAACATTCATACTAGTTCCAGTGATCATTCCATAAATTAAAATGTATTCCAGAAGAAATAAAGAATTAAATGTAAAACAATTACCACCTCAAACAAATAAAGATCTAGAAGGAAATACAGTAGAATGCTTAACTGATTTCAGGATAGAACTTTATAAGCACAACAAACAGTTCAGGAAATTCAAAGAAAAATACTGAGAGATATCACTATGTAAAAATGAAAAACCTGTATGATAAAAGATCTAAAGTTGTTGAAAACTGAAAGATAAAAATAACTGGGAAAACTCTCACAAATAGTATTAATACAAAATTTAATCCTTACCACACATAAAAATATATTGGGAGACTTCTTACAATTAAGAAAAATTCCTAAGCAGAAAAATAGAACAACGACACCAAAAGAATTTGAAACAGATTAAAATTTCATACAAATATTTAAAAAATATTAACTTCCCTAGTAAGTTAAAGAAATAACCATAGGCTGGGTGCAGTGGCTCACACCTATAATCCTAGCACTCTGGGAGGCCAAGGTGGGAGGATCGCTCGAGGTCAGGAGTTCGAGACCAGCCTGAACAAGAGCGAGATCCCGTCTCTACTAAAAATAGAAAGAAATTAGCTGGACAACTAAAAATATACAGAAAAAAAATTAGCCGGGCATGGTGGTGTATGTCTGTAGTCCCAGTTACTTGGGAGGCTGAGGCAGGAGGATTACTTGAGCCCAGGAGTTTGAGGTTGCTGTGAGCTAGGCTAACGCCACGGCACTATACCCCAGGGAAAAGAGCAACACTCTGTCACAAAAAAAAAAAAAAAAAAAAAAAAAGAAAAAATAAATAACCATAATCTGTCTCTCAAGCTATAAAGATTAAGAAAGGTGATTAATATCTTATGCTGGCAAGGTTGAAGTTATACAGGTGTTCTTATGTGATGCTGGCGGGACTACAAATTACTACTTAATGGAAAGCAATTTTGCAATATAAATGGCCTGAAATATGCTTTTATGCTTTGGCCTAATAATTCTATTTCTAGGAATCTATGCTGTGGCAAGAAATTAAAAATAACTTAAACATCCAACAACCACAGAACTTGGCACATCTATGGTTATTTATTTTTGGAGAAATATCTGTGAAATGCCCACAATATAAAAATTTTAAAAACTTAGTATATATCCTATGATTCCAGTTTTATATAAAAAAGCATGTCCATCCAAAAAGAAATAATGAAAACAAATGGTAACAAGTGTTATAAATATATGAATTATTTTTGTTTTATATTTTCTGTAATGACCAAGTAAATTAAAAATTATTTTTAAAAAGGTCACTCTGAAAAAAGCTAAAGACAACATGAAAACCAGTTAGGAATCATATAGGTAGTGAGTAAAGATTATATTTTTCCATAAATTTGGTAGTACAAGGCACAAGAGGAATAATGGGACTATAGCTTGAAAGAATAGTAACTAAGGAAAGTTTTGTTTTATGCTTTGCTTTGTTTAAAGGCAAATAACAAACATGTTTATGGAAAGAGGAATAAGAAGAAATACAAGGTAAGAGGAGGTACTTTTTTTTTTTGTTGTTGAGACGGAGTCTCACTGTGTTGCCTGGGCTAGAGTGTGGTGTCAGCCTAGCTCACAGCAACCTCAAACTCCTTGGGCTCAAGCAATCCTGCCTCAGCCTCCCGAGTAGCTGGGACTACAGGCATGCGCCACAATGCCTGGCTAATTTTTTCTATATATTTTTAGTTGTCCGATTGATTTCTTTCTATTTTTAGTAGAGACAGGGTCTCACTCTTGCTCAGGCTGGTCTCAGAACTCCTGAGCTCAAACAATCTGACTGCCTCGGCCTCCCAGAGTGCTAGGATTACAGGCGTGAGCCACCGTGCCCAGCCTGAGGAGGTAACTTTTTGAAGAAGATCCTAAAACAGGCAGAGAAGGTACAAAGCAGAAGTACATACAGGGGAAAAAATAATTTTTGTAAAACTGAAGGCGAACAAAGACAAGATGGCTCAATAAAGAAATTTTAAAGAAGAGAGGAAGATGCAGAGTTGTTTGATGTGAGAAAGGCCTGAATCATCTTAACTTACTTTGCAGTCCTATAGAATAATAATGTTATGGTGGGTAGCTTGTTTCAAACTAGTTTCTCAAGCCATCAGAATCACTGGATTTAATTAATGAGAGATGTGACTAATGTTTGTCTAAGTATAGGAAAAAACAAAGGACATTTTACAGGTTCATTAATTTCCAGCAATTCAAAAGGTGATTCTGAAATGTATAAAAAAGGTATAAGCAATTCAAAGATACCAAACATTTTAATGCAATCCTAAATTTTTCTAAAAAATTTTATTATTGCTATTTCATTTTGGTAAATGAAAGTTTCTGCTCAGAAAGTTATAACTAAATAGCACAATGTTATTCACTACTTAGAACATTATTCAAAACATTATTCTAAACAGAGAAATAGTGGCAAGCTGCTAGTTATGTGAAAGTCTTCCAACAACTTACCACTGCCTTGAATCCAAGTTCCTAAGTTCTCTAAGAAGCTTTTCATTTTTCTTCAGGAGATGAAAGCTCCTCCTAAATAGAGAGATTTATAAACATTTTCATCACCTTTGCAGTGAATGACATGACAGTTCCGGACATACTTTCCACTCTACTCATGCAACTTTTAAACTTTTCTCGCCTTTTCATACTTCTAACACAAAGGAGAACAGACCCTAAAAAAGATGTAAAGAATATGCGTCATTATTTCTACCAGGCCCTTATATATTTCTGCTAGGGATCATATCTATTGGGCACTTTAATCTTTTCTTGCAGATGCTGTGGGCTTCCCAAACTCATATTCAGAAAAACGGATAAAAGTACTTGCAAGTTCCTTCTCAAGAGTTTCATAAAAACATGCGAGAAAGCTGTACCTCATGAGGAATAAAATATTCACAAAATCTAAATCATTACCAAGTAAGCAAGTGTAACTGTCCAGATAGAATTTACTATCTTTCTTGTTTTACATTATATGTATTTTTTATACTACAAAGCAATGTATAAATTTTACCAAATCTGTTCTGTGGGTGCTAAATATGTACCAACTATTTTCATGAAATAAATGCTTGCTATGATAAAAATATAGATTCCCAACTTAATTTTTTCCAAGAGACAACATACAGAGCATTCTACAACAAAAGAAAGAATGTGTTTATACTATAACTGAGTGGCAATTACCTATATTTGGATATATAATATAGCAAATTGTGTTCCTGATACAACAGAGCAGTTCCATGAGGCAGAGGATACTCCCTTATAATAAATGGAAGGGTTTACATTAATAAGATTATAAATAATAAGCAAGCAAGTAGAAGTTCATTTCAGTGCTTCACATGCATCTGAATTACTTTAAGATTTATTTATCCAGTGATATCTTCCAGCTTCCCCTATTATAAATTTAACAGAAACAATACATTAAATAACACTCTTTCACTTTCCTACAGCTTTTCATGTCACAGAAATTAAAAACTAAATATATATTAATGCTTTACATTAATGTGTAATTTTAGTGTTTTATGTACATTATCTAATTTAATTCTTGTCACTATGTGAGAATTACTGAGAATTATTGAGAATTACTTTCAATGTGTAGACTATAGCCTGAAGTTCAAAGGTTAAGTGACTCTAATCTAGATCTTCTGATTTAAGTCTCTTGCTCTTTTCATTTAACTCCTATCTAACTTACTTGAATACTTTGTATGTTTACTGTATAAAGTTTTTAATAAAGTTTTATAATATGCACAAGAAAACAAAATAGTAAAAAAAAAATCCAGATTCTTTTTTTGACTTAATCCTGAATCTTGAGTTAATTTTCCTGCCTCAAACCAGACATGATCATATTGTGGCTGGTCTAAAGCTGTTAAGCTTACATGAAGGTGGAAAAAATAAAATTTTTTTCAATCACATAAGCTATAATTTCTAAGTCAGACAGTTCTAGTAGTCATTACAGAAATGTTAATAATTTACTGGATTTTTTTTTATGCTTCTGAATCCCTGCATAACTCAGTGAAGAAAAAAAAAAAAAAAAAGGAAAGAAATCTGTCTGCTAGTCAAAGAATTAACTGTAGATAAAATTTAATGAGGAGGTCAGGCATGGTGGCCCACGTCTATAATCCTAGCACTTTGGGAGGCCAAGGCAGGAGCATTGCTTGAGACCAGGAGTTTGAGATCAGCCTGAGTAACATAGTGAGACCCCATCTCTACAAAAAATAAGAAAGATTAGCCAGGTGTGGTGGTGCATGCCTGTAGTCACAGCTACTTGGGAGGCTGAGGCAGGAGGATCACTGGAGCCCAGGAGTTGGAGGCTGCAATGAACTATAATTGTGCCACTGACTCCAGCCTGGGCAACAGAGTGAGATCCTGTCTCAAAAAAGAAAAAGAAAAAAGAAATTTAGTGAGGAGAACAACAGAGACTAAAATGCTTGATGCTTGATCAGAAGATGAGCAAGACTAACATTAAAAAAAAAAGAAAACATTTCCCCTTTATGCTTACCGTTTGTCCCAGGAATTCATTCCTAATATACTAAGAAGTAATCTGCAATAATAAAACGCTGACTGAGGTTTTTGAGGTGTTGGTTCATCTTGTTCCACGGCTTTCATATTTAAGTCGTTAAAGTGCTTCTCGACAAACTCTTTTTCCTCTGTATGTTGTTTAAGGATAGCATTAATAACATCATTTTCCTGTTTTTCAGAAATGCACACAGGTTGTGGAGCAGGAATATTAAGTGAGATTCCAGTTCTCTGTAAGCATTCAGGACTAGTAACACCCAAATACTGCAAGAGTTCATCAAGAACATCTTCTTCATCTCTTATTGTATCCCAGGTTGGTACAGTTTCTCTAAATCTTTTAAACTGGAGGGAAAGTCCATCTTTTGCTGTTATATCTTCTAAGCATTCATTAGATGTAGGAGGCTCTTCTGGCTTTTCTTGGTGAGACAATGAAAGTATGAAAGATATAGGTTCTGATAAGCCACTTACAGGAGGTGGTCCATACAGTATGGCAGAATCCCATGAATATTTTCCAGAGAGATCACGTACTATGATTCTGACATTTGAATTGGCTGATGCAAGGCCAGCAGATAAACCTCCTCCAGGCATATTCTCTTCTGATCTGATCTGGATACAGGACACTAAGGTTGTATTGTTTAACACAAAGAACTGGATATTTGGACTCTCAAAGAGTTCAGGAGAAAGTTCAGTACTTTCACTGTAATGATTGTCATGATTTTCACACACCTGACTTGTTAACATAGCAGGACCACCACTCATTGGATAATGGCCCAAGTGATTCACCAGATGTGTAATAACAGTGCGGGCTGCTATAGAGATTAATCCTTGTTGCATTTGAGTTTTCACTGAAAATAAAAAACACAAACGAGTGGGAATACTGCTGCTTCCTAGCAAGTCACATAACAATGAAATATTATACAACAAATAGAGATTTCATCACATTGTTAAAATTATAATCAAACATTTGAGTAAATATTAATATTTCCAATTTAGATTATTATAGGAATGATGGCGAAAAAAAGAAGAAAACTATTCTTTGATTAAGTTTTATTTTAGAAGCCCTTTTTGAAATTTTTGCTAATGGATCCATAATTTCAACCAAAGCCTTTAAACGTAGATCACTTTTGAAGCATCAAAAGTATTATAAATCAATCACATGAAATTTCTCAACACACAGATTAAAACACCAATGAAATCTATCCAACGATAAGTTTCCTATCTTGTAAATAGACTCTAGATTCAGAGACATAGTTTGCAGCATGCTTTCAATGTCGTTTAATTCTGGCTTTTACTAACGATATAAAAGTATTTCAGAAAAAAAGTGATATTTCAACTTAACTTTAGGGATCAATCAGTTTAAACAGCAAGTCAGTGCGGCCATTATCTGTATATGCCAAGGAAATTTTATTTTAAAGGCAAAAATATTTGATGGGGCAGCTTATGTATTACATTTTTCTAAAGTACTCTTCAGGGTCAATGTGGTCTAGTCTAGCACTTAGTGGTAGGCAGGAAGCATTTTTTTATCCTTCCTTAAGTACATTAAGGAAAGCAAATGGGTAAAAAGCATATTTATATGAGTAACTTAAAAAAAATCATAAGAAACAGTCAACAGAGAAAACCAGAATATAGTAGTTCAAGAGGCCTGGAAAGGCAAGATGCCTAACAACAGAATCTTAAGGGGGAGGAAAAGGGAGAAGAAGACAGAGCACACCAAAAGAGAGAGTAAAACGGGAAAAGGAGAAAAGAGATAGGCCAATAACTTGTTAAAGTCACCTAGTTAAAGACCACCAGGATGATTTTAAGGAGGGCTGATGTGAAAGCTGGCTCTGGATTGAGAAGTGGGAATCAGTGGTTGATGGGTTATCTTGATATTTTAAGAGGTAGGAGGAGCATTGTCATTGGTAAAGAAGCATTAGTCATTCATGTTAGAAGAGGATGTTGGTGTGTGTTTGTGTGTGTGTATGTGAGTGAGAGTGAGAGTGAGAGAGAGAGAGAGAGAGAGAGAGAGAGAGAGAGAGAGACAGAGGGAGAGAGAGAGAGTTGGCGGGGAGAGGGAGGAGGGAGAGGGAGACAGAATGTGTAGTTACAGTGTTCTTGTCTAGTTATTTTAGATATAATTACATAGTGATCATGTTTCTGCATTATTCCACCACAGTCACAGAGTAATCTTTTCTGAGTATTGTTTATATTCTCGAAAGTTAATCAGTTAGGAACACACTAGAGACTAGATGTCAGAATAAATATGGATTTGTAAGAATAAATACAGATTTAAGAATGTCTTGATTTATATATAATAACTTCTCCAATTTTAAATGTTTAGTTTGATGAATTTTGGTAATGGTATACAATGGCATAATCACCAACATAATCAATATAGAAAAATTCCTTCATACAAAAAGGATAATTTTATACAAACTACACCTCAATAAATCTAACTTTAAAAAAAAAAAGACTAGTTTGTGCACTGCTATTATGGCTATTTAAAAAGAAGCAAGACAGAAGAACAGTGTTGTATTTTCAAGGCTATTGCCCTCAAGATTCAGAACCAATAGCATTGGGTACAGGAGGAAAATAAGCAACCAATCAGCTGTTACGCTATTAATACCAAAAACACCTTCTCCAATTCTAAAAAGAACAGTTTTCTTTGGGTTTTGGTTGATTTTAAAATGTTACTGAGTATAAAAATTTTAATCTTCCATTATCAATCAAGTTATAATCACATATATGTAAATATAAACATTTCTTTGTTTATTTAAAAAGTTCCAAATATATTGACATGTTTTTAAATCATGTTTATGGGCTAGTTCTGAAAACCAGCCATTTCACACTAGGAAATAACACTAAATCATTAACCTTAATCCTCCATTTCAAGAATGTAAGTAAAAAGATAAGTGTCACTGGATAATGAGAAACAGAGAGGTAGCTAGAATCTAGTGTCTGCTTTCCCTTCTCTAATTATAACTTTGAGCATAACGAATGTTCACATTACAAGGGGATAATCTAGTTAGTATTCCTCATTTTGCACACGAGGATAAATGGGTTCACAAAGTGAAGTGATTTGCCTGACACAGGAAGATTGTTCACATCAGGGCTGGTCTTTTGCTTCCCAGCTCTTTTTGTTAAACTGCCTTTTCCTTTGTGACATACGGAAACAATGATTTCAAAATTTTTTTTCTGTGTATAAGAACTTCAAAAAAGTATTACTTAGCATAAATTACTAAATAAAAGACAAAGATCAGTTGAAAATGCTCATCTAAATAAGTTTAAGTCACATTTTAAATGGTAATGAAAAAATTACAATTAATGATTTTTAAATTTTTGATGTAGGAAAAAAATTTTCTGCTCTTTACTCTCCATTCCTTTTTAATGATATGCTTACATAGGTGACTTAGTCTAAGTGGTCAATGTTCTTTGCAAAACATAAAAGTTTATCTTCTGAAGAAGGGAAAAAATATGATTAAAGAGAAACGATCACAAAAAAGACAGGAATCCCTGACTTTGGTTTGCTCTGTGATCATTGAAAAATCATATGAAACTCCTTAAATCCCATTTTTTCTGGAAGAATAAATATACTTATTTGTAAAGGTGAATTAAAAACTCTTATATACAAAGCTGGATATAACAGACAACATAAATCATTCGATTTTGACAGCATTATAAGTAACAGGTCCTATGAGTTCCTTTTTCAAACTTGCTTATAAACAAACTCTACGAATGAGTTAGCTCTTTCTCTAAAACATAAAAATTCAAGCCCTGGTACCAGTCCCTCGCATACATCCTCTTCCCAAAGCAAGACACAGTGGAAATACAGTTTAAATGAGTTTGATCACAAATCTGTCATAATTAACATTGAAAACATGGGAAGAATAAATTAAGATTTCAGATGTAGGTAAAAACAACTTGCTTCTTTAAATTAAAGGTATATGTCTATATAAAAAAGGATACAAATGTTTCAAATTGTTAACTGGGCAATTAGATTTATTTAAACTTATTTGTGAGCTATAAACTAAGCTATAAACTATAGATATATACATATCTCTCTTCTTATCTATAAAAAATATAAAGACATGAAATTCTTTAATTTAGAAAATCAAAATGAAATTCTAAAATAACTAGCCTTGTGAGAAAATGCAAAATGAAGATATCGATGCTTCTCAGGCTTTGTGTAACTAGCAGTCATTTAAATAAGTCTATTCAGGGTTGTCTTTTCAGACTGTCAAATTAAACAAACCCTACAGCATTTGCAGCAAACCCATAATTACAGATTATTATGGCACACAAAAGCAGCAAGACATAAAAAGCTGCTGCAATTCACTGTACTGTAATAGAACATGCAGAGAAAGTTAATTTTGGCAAATGCTTTAAACATTAGCTTTGCATAATATGTATATATGGAACTATAATTAGGACAGAATGAATCCTTTGGAGCCTCCTTTTACTCTGATCCTGCAAATGATGACTTTTTGCTAATAAGACTAGTGCCATTTGACTAAAAGCCAACTTCACTACCTTGCTTTATTCTTTAGTAAATTTAATAATTACAACTACTCCTGCCAATAGTTCTCAAATCAGACTTGTTCAGTCCAATACTGAGCTTATTAAGGCACTCTATGTTTAGAATTCTTTGGCCAAAAAAGTACTTGAAAATGATGAAGCATGCTTTAGACAAGGGCACAATGATCAATCATTTTCAAGTCATTAAAAAAACTCCCATAGCATGTAGTCACTACACACCAAAGGATCACATGCTGTTAGCTCATGGCTATTCCTAAAAGGTGCTGCATTTATCTGGTTCTTAATATCTTTGAGGAAGTCCAAAGGTAATAACTTAATACATTTAGAGAATAGCATTACACAGTATTTGGTATCAATATTAAGCTTATCTATTTACATCTTTTCCTTTGCTTCTTTTACAGTAACTGATACTGGTACAGTAAATTTTGCATGAAATACAAAACTAAAACTTTCTTTTACATAAGTAAACTCTACATATCGCTCTGTTCAAGAAATACTATATTATCTTGAATAAAACTTTATCATTTTATATCTCAGACATGCAAAGAGCAACAATTTCATGTAACTGTGTTAAGTAAAATAAGCACTCTATTTTACTATGCCAAATCTAAACATAATTTTAAGTTGCCTATATGAATTATCTAATTTTTTTTGCCACATTATACTTAGTATACCTCTTTTATATCTGAGCAACAATTTAAATCTTATATTCCCATTTCACTTATGTATTTGTGTTCTAGAAAAACTATTTGTGCCTTATGGTCAACCTAAAACCCCAGCCTCGCTTTCTTGACCTCTAATGTCATATCTTCACTTTCATTGTATGCCATCAATCCATTATCATGGTCACATCCTCAATGTTTTATTTATTTACAACTATTTTACCTTTAAAAATCAAACTCTTCCTCAACAGTCTATTCCTTGAAAATAACCTCCTAGTGTGTAGTGATTTCCCAATTGTGATTTGTAAAGTCTTTGGAGAGGACCCTTGGAAATAGACAGGAAAGAAGTCTTTAGGATCCCAGGCCTCTATTCTGCTGCAGCTCTACTTCAAAGTTTTACAAACTAGGCTTCCTTGAAAATTTGCTGGAAGAGGTTCTGCCACCTAAAAAGTTGTTCTAAAAACCACTGTCCTAATACATTGATGCTTTCAGTGTTTCTCAACCATGGCTGCATATTAGTCACATGCAGAGCTTTTAAAAATCCCAGTAATCCTGAATTAATATATCAAAATCTCTATGGACAGGACCAGAGTATCAGTGTTCTAATGTCCACTCAAGGCTGAGAAACACTGTTTTAACTTATTACCAACCACATCTACCTTCTTGACTCTTAGATCACTCTATTTTCTCCCAATTTATTAGTTATTTTCTGGCAGCAGTTTAATCCTTACCAAGCCTAGGGTCCATGACTAAACCAATATCCTGAAATCTACAGTTCCCTTGTATTTCTGCCACACCCATCTTACTAATTGCTGATTGGTGCAAACAAAACTTTGCGGTTTCTGTTTTCTTTTGGGCCCTCAATAACTTATGCCAAATCTTGTAATAACTTAATTACTTGCATCTTCCTCTTCTTTCTTGTTTCAGAAGAAGGGCTAATCCTAGCACCTCTATTTCCCAGCTCATCCTCTCAGGGACTTCATTCTATTAATGATATGCTTCCCCTTACTTACTTCTCAGCTTATAAATAAGTTAAATTCTCTTCATCCTTAAAACTCCTTTAACTTTGAATCCTCCTTTAGCTTACCCACCGTTTTATTGATTTTTTTTTTCTTTCTTTTATTTTACACAGCCAAGCTTCTTTAAAGAGTACTGCCCATGGAATGGCTCTACTCCCTTATTTTCTGCTTGTTTCTCAACCCACAGACATCTGCTTCTGCCTGCTACTTCTCTGCTGAAACTAAAGCAGACATATTTGTCAGTCCTTTAGTATTTAACCTCTCTATCATTTAACACTGTTGGCCAGCCTTTTTAAAAGCTTTCTTCTCTCTTGATTTCTGAGAAATTACTCTCTCTTGGTCTTCCTTCCTTTCCAAATTTTTCTTCTCAGAACCCACATGTGTAAATATATATTCCTAACAAAGATCTCTCTGCTAAGATCTAGATCTGTATATACACCTAATTATTCACTAGATGTCTTCACACAAATATGCAAAAGGCCCCCCATACTAAACCATTTCCAACTGCCCTACTCATTTTCTGTCTCAAATCTCTACTTTCTCTAATATTCTTACTCTAGTTTGGAAAAAATCTAACCTATCCCAAATCAGAATCTAACCAGTCAGAAACCTACTTTAGACTCTTCCTTTTACTCATTACAAAAGCCTTTTGACTTTACTTCCTAAATATTTCTCAACTCCATTTTTTCTTTTCATTTCTACTACCATTCTTCAGTAACTAAAAAGTTTAGTTTAAGCCTTCAGCAATGTTTGCTTGGCCTATTGCAACAGCCTCAGAATTGGTCTCTCTGATTTTGGGTTAATTGCTCAAATCAATCTAATATACCAGGAATCAGCAAACTTTTTCTCTAAAGGGCCAGATAATAAATATCTCTCATTTTGTGGGCCACATGATCTTTACTGCTCCTCAACACTGCTATTGTTACACAAAAGCAGCCATAATGATACAATATGGATGTATACCAATAGAACTATTCATAAAAACGGCTGGCAGGCATGGGTCATAATTTGCCAACTTCTATAAAATGCTATTGTCAAAAGTGCTTTTAATACTAATTTTATCATATATCTCTCCTTCTTAAGACCCTTCAGTAATTGCTGGGTTCCTCTGGGATACCTCCTTATCTTGTATATACTTCTATTTTTATACTCATATTATGTTATAATGTTACTTGCTTGTATCCTTCTCTTATGTCAGAGAGTGAACTCTCTGAATGTAGAAACAATGTGGCTTAAAAAATGTTACTGAGTTTACTATATATTAAGGACTGTGCAAAGGGCTTTACATATGTTATTTTACTTAGTATTCAAAACAATCCTATGAGGGAACTGATATCATTACCTGCATTTTACAAATAAGACAACAGTCACTCAATAATTAAGAGTAAAAAAATTTTTTTTTTTTTTTTTTTTTTGTGACAGAGTATTACTCTGTTGCCCTGAGTAGAGTGTCGTGGCATCAGCCAGATCACAGCAACCTCAAACTCCTGGGCTCAAGCAATCCTCCCCTGCCTCAGCCTCCTAAGTAGCTGAGACTACAGGCATGTGCCACTATGCCCAGCTAACTTTTTCTATTTTAACTTGAGATGGGGTCTCGCTCTTGCTCAGGCTAGTCTTGAACTCCTGAGCTCAAGCAATCCTCCCGCCTCGGCCTCCCAGAGTGCTAGGATTATAGGGGTGAGCACACTGTGCCCGGCCAAGAGTCAAAATTCAATACCAGGTCTGTCGGACTCCAAACTAAATTTTTTATTCTATAGAAATCCTATGATGTATAAAACATCAAAGTCACTTCTAAGAATAACTTAGCTAGAAGTACAAGTTGAGCATCCCTAATCCAGAAATCTGAAATCCAAAATACTCCAAATCTGAATCTTTTGGAGTGTTGACATGATGCTCAAAGGAAATGCTCATTGGAGCATTTCAGATTTCAGATTTTTGGATTAGGGATATTCAGCTGGTAAGTATGATGCAAATATTCCAAAATCTGAAAAAATCCAAAATCTGAAACATATCTGGTCTGAAGTATTTTGGATAAGGAATAGTCAATGTGTCCAAAGGGAATTTCATCACATAGCGTATTAGTAATTGTGTATATGAAGTTATTTCTCAAACTAAAAATGAACTTGTGCTATAATACACATGGTTAGGTAAACAACTACAAAGTAAGACATATTCCTCTTCTCCATTATTTCCACTCATGTCCTCAAATCATACCTTCAGAGAACCCCAAGCAACAATATTATCCTGAAGAGAATCCATTTTACCTTCTGTTACTGGCTGGAGTTTAGAAGATCGTTCCGAATCAGGAGAGTGTAGAGGTTCGGGCTCCTTCAAACTTTCCAAATGCATAAAAGGATCATAATCTACAGAGGCCAAATCAGAGAGGCTCATTGGAAAATACCTTGGGTTGCTAAAACACTGAGCTCCATAAACACACCCATGTAAAACCTGAAAATATAGGAAAAAGAAAATACCAAGTTTAATTTTTAAATAAAAATAAGTAAATAAAGATAAAAGGAGAAAAAAATGTCAACTGATAATACAAGAGCTTGGCAAAAATTTTAAATATCTTAAAACTTAGCTCTTCAGTTGAGGTAAAATTTAAGACCTTTTAAAAGGAAGAATAAGCAAAATTTAATCATTCTCACATTCAACAAAGATCTGACTCCTCTCAAAATTTTGCAATGAAACTACAGTGTCTTGTAGGAAGTACTTTTAAACTACCTTTAGGTACTCTAAGCTAAATCTACATTCTTAGAAAATATCTAGCTCCAAAACAATGAAAATATTATACTAAAAAATGTTATTTCTTTAGGTTTTAAAAACCTTTGCTTACCAAATGAATAGTATAGCAAGGAAGATTACCTTATAGATGCAATTGAGGACAGATTTTTCTGTTTTATCATTTTCTGCTCCTGTAGCATGAACTGGTTGGAGCAGTGTCTTTAGAGGTAAGGCCATGATCCAGTCCAAAAGGCAGAGAAGTAAAGATACTACCAACTGTAACAATAAAAAATCATTACAACTGTAAACTCATTAAATAAGAGCTTTTTAATACATAATAGAGCATCTTCTTGTTCTTGAGTTTTCAAAATTTATTTCAGGAACCATCAACCCAAAGTTCCACTATTAATATTTACCTAGACCTAACTGATTTTAAGATGTTGGATAAGAACATTATTGTTTTTAGGGCAAGCATAATGAAAACTTCGGCATAACAACATAGGAATGTTAAAATTATTTTATATTAAATATGAAAACACCAAGCTGAAAAGACAACAGATATCAATTAATTATACTTATTTAGTTGCACAAGGAAAAGAACACAAAAGAAAGGTTTTAGTCCATACGTATTACAATTACTTCTACTTTCATTTTCTAACTTAACAATACTTGACTGGATATCCTGCTAGAAAAACTATCTACCTTAAGCACTTTTTGAAACTGTCACTTATTTTATTAATTAAATCTTTTTACTGGACACTTTTGAACAAATGGATGCTACAAACTGAACAGTTTTATCCAAAATATGGAGTAAAATAGCAGTACCCATTTTATTTGATAAAGAATCACCATCAGTGCCATGAAAGTGATAATTGAGTAGCAATAAGAGATCTGATCTTCAGAATTAAAAACAAACTCTCCAACTCAAGGAGCAATTTTGGTCTAAATTTCCCAACACATCTTCCAAAAAACACAATCTCACAAAATTCACTCTCTCCATATAACCACAAGATAGACCAAATTATCTTTAAGCAGAAAAACATACAGCAAATTCCAGCAAGCTTTTTCCCATTCTTCCACTGGAGGCTTTCATGAGGAGCAAAGGCAGTTTGGGAAAAACTGTGACAAAGAGAAAAGATGGGAACTAGCTGCAAACCTAAGATTGACCTAAAATCAAAATAGAAAGAAAAAATCCACCCTATGTGCGAATATACTGAATAAGTATTCTAAAAGACCAGACTACTGAGTAGAAAGAAAGAGACTTAAAACTATACATAGGAAATGTCATGCTTAGGGGGAGAAGAATGTTAAAAGGGAATGGAGGGACATCCTTTGGAAACATGTAGTAAAAGGAAAAAGCAAAAGGGAAATTTTGGATCCTGCAAGACTTAATTTTTTTTTTTTTTTAATTGCTAGACCTACAACTCCTCTGCTCCTTCAAATACATATTTGGTAAAACCACAATACTCCATTAAATGGCCAGAGGAGGGAGATCTTGAAATAGGAATATTGTAAACCATTCTAAGCCACAGAAATGCCTAGGCACAGTCTTCATCTATACAAAACTTCTATAAAACAAAACAGAGGCCAAGTGCAGTGGCTCATGCCTGTAATCCTAGTACTTTGGGAGGCCAAGGTGGGATGATTATTTGAGGCCAGGAGTTTGAGACCAGCCTGAGCAACAGAGTGACACCCTATTTCTCTCACACACAAAAAAACAACCAGGAGTCCCAAAGATAAAACAATTTAACAGAAAAAACTTAAAGAAATAAAAGAAGATCTGAATTTACATGTTGAAAAGGCTTAACAGATCCCAGGACAAACTGACCTGCCATGGTCAGCTCTAACACACATCTTGGTAAAACTTCAAAAGTAAGACTTAAAAAAAAAATCTTCAGAGCCTCCAGGCAAAAAGATGCAATAACTTCCATGGACAAGAGAATAAGACTGGCATCAGACTTCTCAGAAAGTGAGAAGGCCCACTTCCTGGCTTACAGATTCCTGCCTTCTAGCTGTAGCCTCAAATGGTGGAGAGAGTTCATCTTTCTTCTTATAAAGGGACTAATTCCATTCATTAAGACTCTATCTTCATGATCTGATTACCTCTCAAAGGCTCCACCTTCAAATACCATCACACTGGGGATTAGGACTTTAACATATGAACTTTGGGAAGGGCACAAACATTTAGTCCAAAGCAGATATACATAGAAATACAGAGGTGTGTGTGTGTGGAGGTGTGTGTGTGTGTATGTGTGTGTCTGTGTACACATGTTATCTATTTCCTATTAATAGCTCTATCTCCTCAGAGGGACTTAAAGATATGATACTCCAACAGTAAAGTGCACGCCTAGTTCTCAGATCCTGATTTCTAAATACCATTTTCAACTCATTGGAACCAGAATTCTTTGGTGTAATGGTCAATTCCAGGGCTGGGGCAGGGAAAGTACAAGATGAGTTTGGAAAATCTTGCGGTGACAGAAATTAAGAGCATGCCCAAAGAATAACTGGAATTTGTCAAAAAGAAAAGAGGCCACTTTGAAGGGCTCCGATTGGCTAAATTTGAGACATTTTGAGCAATAAGATAAATAATGATAGCAAAAGGTTAAGGATTACAAACCCTCATTGCATAAAATGAGAATCTCAAGCTCACACTGAAATAAGATGACTAGGGAAAGCTCTTCCTTATAGTAGAAAGCTAACTAATGTAGAAGAAATGATGGAATTAGGAAAATCACCATTTGGCAACTATCATAACAATAACTGATTCTATTAGAGTCATCGATGGTTAGCAAAACCAGTCAGCAAAAGCTTAAGTAGTAGTATATTTATACAGTATAGCCTCAAAGTATCTTCCTACAAATACTTGTTAATTGAAATGGGTTAGTAGCTTTACAGTGGAAAAACCTTGCAGACACCACCTTTAATCAGATGATTAAAGTTAGCACCAATCAGGAATGGGACAAACTTACATCTGTGCCACCTGATACTATATACTAAGAGGGGCACAAAAATCTTCTGAGGTATTACTTTCAAATATGTCTGATTTAGTCTAATAATGATAAAACATTACTAATTTAGTCATGATGAAACACATACCCAAAATGCGGGACATTCTATACAGTAACAAGACAGTACACTTAAAAAATGTCCAAGGTCAAGAAATACAGAAAGATTAAGGACCTGTTCTAGATTATAGAAGGCTAAAGAGACATTATGACTGAATGCCACACATGATTGGGATTGTCTTTTGCCATAGAGGTCATTACTGAGACAACTGGTGAAATCTGAATAATATCTATAGATTAGATAATACTAATGTATCAATGTTAATTTCCTAATGTTGATAACTACATTGTTAGATAACTGCTTGATTTGAGGGAAAAACACAATAATGTAGTTGGTGGCATATACATTTCTCTCTATATATATATTTCATACATACATAGGGATAAAACAAATACAGTAAATAAATAACACAAAGAATTATTTGTACTATCCTTGCAACTCTTCTATAAACTTGAAATTATGTTTAAAAAAATTACAACATAAAACTCCATGGAAGTTTTGAATTAATGTTTCTAAATAAAAAGAATATGGACTTTTGCATCTATCTGCCAATCACAGGTTCTAGTCTTGGCTCTACTATTTAGTAACAATATTGTGAACTTGGGCAACTTAACCTCTCTGAGCCTCAATTTTCTCTGTAAAATGGAAATTAAAAGTATCTACCAAAATTATAAAGTTATTTTGAAGTTTAAATAATGTATATAAAGTACATATTGCTGGCACATAATTTTAAAAAAATCACTATATAAATGTTCTTTTTATTTTATTTTTACTGTATTTATGTTTTAAAAATTGTAAGGTCATATTTACCAATGATGACAAGCCATTTGAGAAATCTAAAGACTCCTAGTTTATACAAAGTTTACTCATATTTTTAATCATCTGAGGTTAAGGAAAGTTATGAGGACTAGCTATGTTTGTATTATAAGCAATCTGAATGCCATACATGAGAAATGTCTCATTATACTGTGGCTTGCATGAGGAAATTAAGAGTTCTTACATAAAGAATAACATAATAATTACAATAATTCCATATATCTACTTGTCTATATGTAATGTACAAGCTTCTAATAAGACAAAAGATACTCAAAACCTGATTTACGAGAATAAAAAGTACTGGAATGCAACACAGCAGAGAAAAAGCAGTGAATTTAAATAATATTCTGATGTTCATCCCACAAAAAGGAAAGACATACATTCTAAAGATACCTAGGACAATAACAAAGCATATTTGAAGAATGCAGAGAGATCTGCTTCTGGCCCAAGGAAAATGGGGCATATCATGCTAAATGATGATTCCCTGTTGAGTGGTATTCTACTCTATTCTCTCCTTAAGTGAGCTCATCCATTCCCACAATTTTAATACTACTCATGTGCTGATAATGTCAATAATTTTATTTCCAGCCTATAATTTTCTTTTCTTTTTTTTTTTCCAGCCTATAATTTTCTAATCAGGTATGTAATCACTTTGCTGGTGGTCTCCACCTGGTTTTTACCCCTTACATGCAACACACTGAAAACTGAAACTCATCTTTCTTCAGTAGTCCTGTTTTTTCATGTATTCCTTATCTTGGTTGTGGATTCCACTTTGTGAACATCTATTCTTTATTCCCTTAGCCTTAGTTCAGAACATCAATTTTTTTTTTTTTTTTAGAGGCAGGGTCTTGTTCTGTCACCTAGGATGGAGTGCAGTGGTCTGATCACAGCGCTCTATAACCTTGAATTCCTGGGTTTAAGGGACCCTCCTGCATCAGCCTCCAAGTAGCTGGGACTACAGATGTGCGTCACCGCATCCGGCTAATTTTTCTTTCTTTCTTTTTTTTTTTTTAGAAATGGATCTCATTGTTGCCCAAGCTGGTCTCAAACTCCTGGGCTCAAACAATCCTCCTGCCTCAGCCTCCCAAAATGCTGGGATTATAAGTATGAGCCACTGCACCTGGCCTCATCAATTCTTAGATAATTTTAAGAACAATCACCATATTTTTCCTTTTAAGTCAACTTTCACATTTTCTTAAGTGATTTTCCACAAATATGGTCATATTTCATTATGCACTAAAATCCTTTCAAAAAAGGACTTTCACAGAAGTCCAAGACTCATAATGTGGCATCCAAGGCCCTTCATAACCTGGTCCCTTCCTATCTCTGAAGCTTCATTTTTCCTACTCTCAACTGTGCGCTTCACATTCTATAATACAGAACTGCCAAGTGTTTCCCTCAAATACCTCATACTATTTTACACCTCCACGATTTGCATACCCTATGCCCTCTACTTGAAATAACTCTCTGAATCTACCTTTTCTCTAATTATGTAGAAAACCCTATTCATCTTTAAGGAAGTTTTCTCTTAACAAGCCCTCTCCTCCCCTCAATAATTAATTACTTCCTCCTCTATCCTACTCTGTATAATACACATTTTTCTACTTTTTATAATAAGCATTTATTACACTTTGTCTCATCTGTCTCTCTAATCTTTAAATTCAATGAGAATTGAATTTATCTCTGTTTAACTAGTAGTGTCCAGCAGAACACACATTTTGGGATCAATAAATATTTAGTAAATTAAGTGCACATGAAATAAGAACTTAGTCGTATAGATTTTTCATATTAATAGCTAGGCCTTTGGAAGACAAAGATGATATAGAAGAAGCTGGGTGATTAGTTATCCAGATATTATTCACAAATTGCACGTGGAATTCTAGATCATAGCCTGAGACACTAAAATGAAGAACTCTTGGTTAAAAATGGTGGATATGTCTCTTTTAAAGATGAAGAAGAATGTATTTATCAAGAGCTATATATAACCTGTTCAAATAGCATTTGAACTGAACACAAAGGGAAAGAATAAAAAATTCTTAGGCAAACTCATGAAGTCAGTCAGAAATCATATGGCAGACAGTAGGAATAACATTAAAAGACCAAAAGTGTAAAAAGATATGTAAGCCACATATAAAAATAACTGTGAATAGATCCAGAAACATAATTATAGCTTTGGAAATCTGTACATTAATGAGCAGAACATAAACAGTAAATAACACATACTTTAGATTTCAATGAAATATGATTAAAGGTTCATAATACTGAGACCTGGAGAATAGAATTCAAGATCGGGATGTGACAAGGAAAAGGAAGAGAATAATTTTCAGAGGAAATTAATGGTATCCAGAGCAGCCTTAACTAACAGAACTTTGTACAATAATAAAAATGGTCTATATTTGTCCCATGGCTACCACGCAGTTAAAATGTACAAATGGGAAATTAAATTTTTAATGTGAACTTCAAATTTAATTTAAAGTGAAAGCAATACGTGATTGGTAGCTACCATACTGGGCAGCACAGATCTAGAGTCGCTAGAACATGTTATGTATAATGTCTTGTATGTGATAAAAAAAATTAACAGATATAATAACAAACAGGATAATGGAACTCATAGTAAAGAGGAAAAAAATTCTATAGGAACAGACTTAGTTATGATTCAGATATTGGATCTAGCAGATGAGGACTTTAATATTATTATGATCAACATGTTAAAGAATCGATGAGAAGGTATATATAATTGATGAAGAAATGCAGAATTTCAGGTAAGATATAGAAACTGTAAAAAAAAACAAAAAAAGAAAGAAATTTCTAGAACTTGATAAATAAAATATCTAGAATAAGTAAAGGACTCTAATAATGAATCTATGAAGTAAATGTCACTTTGTAGAACTTTTTGTGGAGAGAGGGAATGTCTTTTCCTAAGTGATACATCTCTATGTATTATATGTACTATAATTACTGAAAATATTTTTACTTTATACCAGTCACAGCTATACAAAACAAGTGGCTGCTTCAGAGGTGATGAATTTCTTGGAATTAATAAATTTCAGTCATAAATAAGACCATAATTTGGCGGAATATAGTGAAATAATTAAAAGTGGACAGAATGTCCTCCAAGGCTCCTTACAATCCTAAGATTCAAAGATTTTACCAAATGGTCATGAAATCTGAACCAAAATATAATTTACCTATACTTAAATTACAGAAAGACATGTTTCACACTATAGTTGATTTTGAATTAGATGAATTAATTTTTACTATGTAAATATACATGCCTTTGAATATTAGAAATATAAATATTTTACTAGATAACCACATACTAAACACTAAACAAAATTTAAATTACCCTCTTGTCCATTTCATAAGACGATGCTTCTGTACTTGGCAAAAGATGGGTGATAGTGGCTATTAGGATCTGTAGTCAAAAAAATTAAACAATGAAAGAGCTCAAAATATGTAAAATTAATGATAATCCTAAAACTTAACTGTTAAGTGCTAAAGTGATATCAAATCTATTGCTGCAAATTTATTCTAAATACATTAATATTGTTATTTCGAAGTAATATTTTTAGGTAAGCTTTTCAAGCACACTTAACCAAAATTATATATATTCTGTCAACTCTAAATAGATTCCTTTCTAATTCAATTCATGAGGGTAAATCAATATGTATAAACACAGATAGTATATGTTCACTATAGAAAAATTAGAAGATAAACAGAGAAGCAAAAAGATTTATATAATCTTATCCCCTGAAGAAATCTACTGTCTTTCCATGTCTTTTTCTGTATATATGCAAATATAAGCCTTTTTGTTTAAAAAAATATGGCTTTTTCAATGAACATATATACTGAATATTATATGAATATGAAACAGAATACCAACAAAAAAACATTATTAAAAGAAGGTAAAATATACAGTGTTATCATTTACCCTGGATATTAATTTGTCTCATTCAATTTTTTTATGTACATGTTAAAAATATATGTGTGAGTTTATTACATTTTTATTGTACTTTTATATGCTGCCATATTTTAAAAAATTATTGCTTTCATGCATTAAGTAGAAAAATTCCTCTAAATATACTTCATATATAAAAGAGTTTTACTTGCTAGTGCTAGACATACTCGCTATAATAGAGGACGGCAATATGGTTGAGTGGGAAAAACCTAGATTTTGGAATCTTACAAACTTAGAGTGGAATCCTTCTTCTGCCCTATTAGTTTGTGACTTTATGTAGTTATTAAATCCTCAGTTCTTCCATTTTTAATAAGGGGTCGTGGGGAAGAGAATAATCTCCTATCTCAAAAAAACTTCCAAAAATTAAATGAGATATTCTATGAAAAAGTGGTTGATACATGGTAGGTGCTTAATAAATATTAGTTCTTAACTTCCCTAAACATATTATAAGAATATAATGGCAACAAAGATAAATTCTGGTTGTGGAGAACAGACAGGAGTTTTTTGTTTTTTAAGAGACAAGGTGTTCACTCTGTCACTCAGGCTACAGCGCATTGATGGGATCAGCTCAATGCAACCTTGAATTCATGAAGGCAAGAGATCCGCGAGCCTCAGCCTCCTGAGTACCTGTGACTATTAGTATGTGCCACCACACCCAGCTAATTTTTTCATTTTTTTGTAGAGATGAAGTCTCATTGTGTTGTCAAGGATAATCTTGAACTCCTGGGCTCAAGTGATCCTCCTGCCCTGGCCTCCTAAAGTGCTGGGATTCAGCCATAAGCCACCGTACCTGGCCAAGAGTTTCATTTCTGAGGAGGTAGTATTTAAGTCAATCACTGAAAGATGAGGGGGATAGGGAGCAGAGAAGTAAAGCATTTTAGATAGGAGGAAGAAGACAAGGTGAGGAGAGCAGACTCAGCTGTCTGGACAACATGGTATTTCAAAGGAATCTGTACATGATTCTGGAAAAACAGGTTGGGTTCTAATCTGGAAGCCTTGATTTCTCAGCTAAAGAATTTGGGCTTTATTTTACAGTCAAAGGAAAATCAGAGATGATTTTTTTTCAAATAAGTAACATAGAGTCATGTGAATGTGAATGATGACTTGAAGGGGAAGACTATACAAGCCAGGAGAACAATTAGAAGGCTACAGTAATATCTCAAGAAAGAAATAACGAAGGGCTGAAATATGTCAGGTGTTGCAGGAAGCACAGGAGACACGGGATTAGAATTTTAAAAAAATTAATAAGTGATTGGCTAAAGAGAAAAGGAAAGGAATAATGTCCAGGATAACTGGCGGGATGGTATGTTTTCCTTACTTAAGAGAGGGAATAAAGCATAATATAAATTTATAAAGACCACTACAACTAATAAATTATCTTTTAGCTGGGTGCAGTGGTTCATGCTTGTAATCCAAGAACTTTGGGAGGCTAAGGCAGGAGAACTGCTTGGGGCCAGGAGTTCAAGACCAGTGTGAGCAATTTAGTAAGACCCTGTTTCTACAAAAAAATAAAAAAGACTGGCTGGGCATGGTGACATGTGCCTGTAGTCCTAGCTACTTGGGAGGCTGGAGTGGGAGGATTGCTTGAGTCCAGGAGTTTGAGGTTGCAGTGAACTATGATGACATCACTGTACGCTAGCATGTGAAACAGAGTGAGACCCTGTCTTAAAATATATATATGTATATATATTTTTAATGCTTTTACTTTGCTCAAAACCAGGAACACAATTTTCTAACACAAAATATAAAGGAACTGTCATGAACTTCAATATTACAAAAAAAAAGCATAATGGGTAGCCATTATTTAGCTATGCAAAAAATTATTTAAAACTATTAAGTAATTTTTATATTTCAAGGTATCAAAATCTAAGAATCTTTAACAAAGTTATAACTTTGTTAAAAATGAGAAATTACTTACCTGAATAATTTTTAAGGGAGAATCAGGCTGGTAAATCTGAAGTCTAGGTACATAATGAACCAGCATGTGAAGCATGTTACAAGCTACATGAGCTACTGTTTTATTAGTAAACTGTAATAATAACAAAAAAATCATTGTTATTAAAAATGATAAAGATCAAAGAGTAATAAGTTACAAAAATACTAGTTAAAAAAACAAACAAAATATATATGTTTTAAATGACTGGTTTCCTTTTCTAGGAGTCATCCATAAGTATTATAGGGTCGAAGCCAAAGCACACAAAAAGTTGAGATAAAATAGGTCATCACAAAGATATCCTAAATTCAAGAGTAGGAGCATTCTTAAGGAAATAGTCAGAATCAAGGAAATATTAAAAATAGTAAACTACTGAAAACATTTATTAATTGTTTTATTCTATAAGGATACAAGATATAATTCATATTTGAAGAAAAAAAAAGCCATGCATTCTATACTATCTTAATATATTTCACTGAACAGTTTTCTTTACCTTTAAGGAAACACAAATTACATTCAGAGCTTCCTTAATTTGAGGATGATGAGACTCATGGACTAGTTCTTCACAAATCCAAATACCTAAACTGCAAAGTGCTACACATCTGCAAAAAAGGCAACCAGCAATGATTAAATAAAATGAAACCACCACCACAAACAACACCCATGATCAACTGACAAAGAATGAACATGCACTATTTAAGTAAATGAATAAATGTTACTCTATTCATTAGCTGGTGACTAAGGAAGATAAGTGGGAAGAAAGCACATTCCCAAAACTGTAGACCTAATTTTCTATTACAATTTACTACCAAGATCATAGGCTGGGATAACACAGCATCTTTCCAACAAACCCATGTTAATAAATTGACCTAAGTGCCCATCAATTTATGACTGGATTAACAAAACGTGGTACACGTATACCATGAAATACTTACTCAGCCATAAAAAAGGATAAATTAATGCCTTTTGCAGCAATTTGGATAGAACTAGAGACCATTACCCTAAGTGAAGTACCTCAAGAATGGAAAAACAAACAGCACATGTACTCTCTAATAGGTTGGAACTAACCGACAGGCACGTATGTGCACAGAGGGAAGTAAAAGTCATTGGAAATTAAGCGGAGGGAGAGGGGAGGAAGGGTGGGGCAAAAACCTACCTAATGAGTACAATGAACACTATTTGGGTGATGGGCATACTTACAGCTCTGACTCAAGCATTACAAAAGCTATCTGTGTAACAAAAACATTTGTACCCCCTTAATATTTTGAAATTTAAAAAAATTCCAACAGAAATACAACTTACAGAATTTTTTTTCTATTCCCTAATGTCTTTTAGGGCTTCATTTCCCTAGCAATGTAACTTCAGCTGAGTTTCAGTTTGAAGAGACTTATTTAATGATTATAATCTGTTAGAATTCTATTACTATGTTCAAGTCTAGGCTTTTGATAAAGTGTATAAAGGTTCTAAATATAAAAACAGTCAACTCCTTTCAGTATCCTGTTATACATGGCATGTCCTGATACTAACATTCTTAACTTAAATTCAGTGGAATGCTAAATTCCAGAACAATTCAACATAGACAGATTTTTCTTCCTTAATATAGTAGATCAGAAGGCCTTAAGTCCCATCTTTCAGTCTGGAGTGTTAGAGCTACTAAGTTATCAAAACTACCTAAAAATCTTCTAAGTGAAGTCTACTGCTTTATTTCTTCCTTACTGTTGGCCACCCATAAATCCCAGGTAATATTTATAGAGCTAAATAACCAAGTTTCAGTTTTAGCAATGGCAACATCCACAATCCTAAAGCAATAATAAACTCTGAAGTAAAGCAAAGCTGTCCATGGATGCAGCTAACTAAAGGCAGAGACTGGGAGTCCGAATGCTCAACAGTCTTTGTTGTAACCAGAAGGGGTAAGAACAGGATGTTTTTGTTTTTGTGTGTATAGACTTTTCTTCATTCCCCCAATATGTCAAAATAATCTAGATTATTCTCAATATAGTTCAAATCTGCTTCTGCTCAGTTCTGGGGTTATAAGCTTTAAAAAAAAAATACATACATACACACGCACACTAAAAATGGCATAGGGAAACAAGTTGAGACAATGCTTATGTTCAACTTCTGGAGTTTTTCCATACACTCACAAACACAAGCTGTTATGTTAATGATTCCCAGGTCTATTTTTGGGTAGCTATGTTTTAGGCTTTCACATTCTTTCACTTGAGAGGCAACACAGTTTTTTTAAAAAGGCAGATCTAGAGTCTAAGGCTCTAGGTTCAAATTTGCTTCTGTCACTTACTACTTATGCATCTAATAAGACAAACTGTCAGGGTATTAATCATGGCTCTGCCATTTCTGGGTGATCGGGTAGGTTATTTAAATTCTCTGGGCTCCAGTTTCTTTATCAATTAAAAGGAGGAAAAAAATTATACCTATCTTGTAGAGTTATTAAAAAACCTCAACAAGCAAATAAATAGGAAGTGTTTAGAACAGCGTCTGACACATAGAACAGGCTTAATAAACATTAGCTTTGGGTCTAATAAATGTTGGCTTTCCAAGCATCAGTTTCTGGCTAACAAAATTGGAAGAATAGGGTGACGCCATCAATCTCTTAAAATTGTGATGAGAATTAAATGAAACAATACTATTTGAAAACTTAAACGAGATTAGTGTAAAAGAAGAATTTGTTCCAAGAGATTTGTGTTTCGTTAACTTGGCTATTATTTTTATTTATTTATTTTTTTGAGACAGAGTCTTGCTCTGTTGCCCGGGCTAGAGTGCCGTGGCGTAGGCCTAGCTCACAGCAACCTCAAACTCCTGGGCTCAAGCGATCCTCTTGCCTCAGCCTCCCGAGTAGCTGGGACTACAGGTATGCGTGACCATGCCCAGCTAAATTTTTCTATATATTTTTAGTTGTCCAGGTAATTTCTTTCTATTTTTTAGTAGAGCTGGGGTCTCGCTCTTGCTGAGGCTGGTCTCAAACTTCTGACCTTGAGCGATCCACCCGCCTCAGCCTCCCGGAGTGCTAGGATTACAGGTGTGAGCCACCGCGCCCAGCTTTAACTTGGCTATTAAAGCGAGAAAAATATGTAATTAAATTGGAGCTATGTCTCATTTAATTAGTTCATTTTATATTATTATTTTTAAATGCTCTCTCTCATCAGAATCATACATTATTTTTATTTGCTGGATAAATAGGTTTAATTTGAATTAGAATCTAAATAGTCAAAGCCATGATTTGTACAATTTGAAACTTGGGTCGGAAAATGAGTAGATAATTGGAAAACAGGAAGCTTTGCAGAGATGTAGCTTAGAAAAGTAGCAACATAGAATAATGTTAAAGCGAACAGTGTACTATGAGAATTAGCATCAGGAAACATAATATGTAACTAATGATATTTTGGGGCAAGAACATGTATTAGTAACCTGTTAATTTAAATCTCACTTTTTTTTTTTTTTTAAATGTTTACTATAACAGAGAAGATCTCAGTTTTTACTTCTTAGGACATTATAAAAAGGAAAGAATGTAGAAATCTTATGCTATTTTTAAAAATCCTGATCAAATATTTATAAATACTAAAATATACTATTTTCTTAGATATGTCACTTTCCATAATAAAAATATCTTGTTTTAACTTAATAAACATTCATTGGGTATTTACTAATGTATTTCAAAGTATTGCATAAAAGACAATGATAAATATAACTGAAGAGAAAGCAAAATATACTTAAATAATTAAATTAAAACAAATTACTTTAAAAAGAGGGGGAAGTTACTGAAAAAGGTGACTAGGATTTTTTTTTTAATGAAGGAAGGTTAGTATTTAAATCATAAACAAAAGTCAGAGAGTATCTATTCGAATCATTTAAATTTGTAATTCAAAATGGCTTTTATGCATCTGAAACATTCTGGACTACTTTAATAATTCAATCAACTCCTAAAATAAGACTCCAAATACAGAATAGTGAAGTCTAAGAATACATGACCTACCGTGCAGGACCAGAGGGCTCATCTCTTGCTGAGCTTAATACAGTTTTGATTATAAGTTCCTAAAATAAGGAGGAAATAGTTAATAGCAATGACTAAGTTTCATTCATTCGTTCTACAAATATTTATTAAGTAGCTACTATGGACCAGGCACTGTGCTAGGTACTGGGAATACAATAGTTAAGTAAAATAGTGTTTGTTCTCGTGTATATACTTACAATAAAGAATCCGGTATTATTCATAAAAGTAGCTAAAGATATTTCTGAAATTTATAACCAAAAGTATATGTTAAAATAATACCCTTTATCCTGATTAGAAGAATAATAAAGGAAGGTAACTAAAGTAGAATAAATATCTTTTTAAAACTTTGAGAAATACTATTTAAAAGCCAGAACCGGATGGCTTCACCGGTAAATTCTACCAAACATTTCAAGAAGACTTAACACTAATCCTTCTCATAGCTACATGCAGAAGAATGAAACTGGATCCCCACCTCTCACCTCTCACAAAAATCAATTCAAGATGGATAACAGACTTAAACCTGAAGCATGAAACCTTAAGAATTCTAAAAGAAGATGTTGGGAAGACCCTTTCAGACATCGGCCTAGGCAAGGAATTCTTGAAGAAGAACCCCAAAGCAATCACCGCAGCAACAAAAATAAATAAATGGGATCTGATCAAATTAAAAAACTTCTGCACTGCCAAGGAAACTATCATTAGAGCGAATAGACAGCCCACGGAATGGGAAAAAATATTTGCTCTCTACACATCTGATAAAGAGCTGATAACCAGAATCTATCTAGAACTCAAAAAAATCAACAAGAAAAAATTCAAACAACCCCATCAACAAATGGGCAAAGGAAATCCACAGAAGCTTTTCAAAAGAAGACAGAATAACGCCCAGCAAACATATAAAAAAATGCTCAACATCTCTAATCATTAGAGAAATGCAAATCAAAACCACAATGAGATATCACCTATCCCCAATGAGATTGGCCTCTATCAAAAAATCCCAAA
>CAUYSK010031514.1:0-34174 GCA_963575035.1 Avahi laniger
AATTAATTTCTTTCTATTTTTAGTAGAGACGGGGTCTCGCTCTTGCTCAGGCTGGTCTCAAACTCCTGAGCTCAAACAATCCGCCCGCCTCGGCCTCCCAGAGTGCTAGGATTACAGGCGTGAGCCACCGCGCCCGGCCAATAGCTTTCCTCTGTTTTAAGAGCTTTCTGATGCAAGTGCCATAGCGGGGCAGCTTATTTTTCCTAATTTGCACCCCCTGCTCTCATAATCACTCCTGGACCTCGCAAGTGTTTCTGGAGACCATGGCGCGCAGCTGAGTCCTCAGCGTAGGGAACAATGGCCAGTGACATCATCTGGTCCTCATTGGATCTGGCTGGTCCTGGATCTGTGCTCTTCATCACTTTAGAGCTGCCTCAGGACGCCAAAAGCTGACTTAAGACTTGTGCATCTGCTGGTTCGTTCAGGTCCCATCGTTCTGCCTCACTGTTGCCCTTCTCTGTGTGGTCCTCTCCTCCCCACTCTGCTCTCAGATGTCACTAACCTCTCGCTTCCAATCTCTTTGCGTAAAGTCTCTGCTTGGATGAATGTCAAAGATGCTACTTCTACCACGTTCCTGTAACTCTGAATGCGTCTTCTCCGTGGGAAAGGAATGATGTATGTTTCCCTGCCAGCTTTCTTCATCAGTCTTTTTCCCTCTTACAGATCAGAGTAGTGAGAAAAAAAGTGTGATTAATAGACTACTTTCCAGTACTTTCCTAAGCCTTATATTAGAGTTAAACTTAAAGATAATTTTGTTGGCAGGTGGCATTATTTAAGCAAGAAAATTTTAAACATCAAGGTTGAAGCAGGACCTTCCAGACTTTTCTTTTTCCCTCTAGTCTTTGTCATAGTCTTGAAAGCTACAATCCACATAAATTAACCAACTATCTAGAAATCTAATGGAAAATGCAGCTTCTGGAAAAATTCTCTCTCTTTTTTTTTTTTGATAAATACTTTTTAACCTGATTGATTCCATTTTGAGGCTTAAAGATGTAAGCTTGGGAGCTATCTGATTTCGGGGTTGTGGGTAGTATTTAAAAATTTCTATAACCACAGCTGTTCAGAACCAGAGGCTGAATTTTATTGAGTCATTGAAATGCAGAGTCATTTGTTAGAAAATGATTGAATAAATGGTTTTCTGGATTTTTTTCCCCTTCTCACTGAATTGGTGTCATTCATTGCCATTTGCCTCTTCCCAGTTATTTTTGTTCTAACATATCTTCCACGTTTTGCACTGTGCCTTCTCCTAGTATCCTCTCATTTTACATCTGCTAAACTAGTTTCCCAAACCTCCAGTTGAAGAATTAGGTAGCATATTATCACTTGTCTCAAAGTCAAGTATCCTCCCCATAGACTTTTGTCCATTCATTCAACAAAAATTCAGGGGCTTACCAGAAGCTTTGTAAGCACTGTGCTTACCCGACTTGGGGTTGAATTACCTCCAGGTTTTACTACCTGAAATACAAGTTGCTAGATGATAGCCAAGTACACATTTCCTGTACATTCTGTTCCTCTTTGAAGATTCAAGAAGCTGATGAGTAAGTAATTAATGACTAATAAGTGTCGAGCATGTATTGGAAAGTTTAGAATTACTATGGCATTGCTTTGCAGAGTTTAATTCCAAACTTATTGCCCTTTCTTATGTTTTTCAATTAGAATGTTCTCTTTCATTGTGTGAACAATGAGGCTTCTAAAATATTTTTGTAGTTATGCAACAGGAAATGCTGGAAAATCCTGCCCTTTCACTTTTTCAGAGAGAAGCCCTGATTCAGAGCCATTGTTGCCCAGAAGGGGCACGGATGCAGGCAGGCTGGGGATGGTGGCCGGTGGGCAAAGGGAGCGGTGCTATACAGGGCCCCCACCCCAGCTTTTAGCCAGCACCATCTCCCCTGGAATAGAGCTTCACTACTGAAATTCTGCATAAATGTTCCTCTCCTCAAAAGACTTGAAAACCACACTGGTTTAGAGGCCTGTTACCTCTACTTAGTCAAATGAGGAATCAGAGGAGTGTGTCCCAGACCTGCCACGATTGATCTGCACACTTCTCGAGATGATCACTCAGCATCTTTGCCTCAGTTTTCCAGTTTGCAAAATGGCCCAATCTAAATCTATACCACAATTTAAATAATTTTTCACCTTGCGAAGTCAAAGAAGACAGAAAACAGTAGCATGCTTTTCATTTCTCAAAAATCATTAAGTCAAACCCTAGTCTCTCATTTTTGAGGCTAACACATCCTAAGGCTTTCCTTTATGAGCTCTTTGTTCCAGGTTTTCAAATTATTTGTGTGGTTTTGATCCACTCTGCAGTATTTCTTCTTTCCTTTTAAAATCTCTGGCCACTGTTATGAATACACTGTACTGATTACAATGAGAAAATTACTCTCATAATTCTCTTTATTTTCAAACTGTGTTTATTGAGTCAGACTTTCTCAATGTCCTAGAGTTCCCTTGGCCTCATGTAGTAAATTACTAATTATCACCCTGCTCTCCTGAAAGAATGAATGTAATTTCCAAAATGTCTAAGCTATCAATAGGGATTAGTTTTAAAGTGCTAGAGAATCTGATTTATTGCTTCACAGATTATTTTTCTGTTGTACTACCTAGTCTTATTAATGTAAACTCGTTTGTTCAGACTGGAAACCAGAGTCTCAAGATCCTTATCTCAAATAGCACAGGTGGAAAGCAGTTCCAGGTTTAGCGCCGGCTTGACATTTCAGCCCAGCCTTCCCTAAGCCAGCCAGCACTAATCCACTGATCGCTGCTTTTCCTCAAGAGGCTGTGTGGTGTAGCGGTTAAAAACTCAAGCTGTAGCCAAGACTGCCTGGGTCCAAGTCCTGGGTCTGCCACTCGTGACCTGTGACTTTGGATAAGATGCTTAGATTCTCTGTGCCTTGACTTCCCCACACGTAACATGTGAATGATGATGATGACTCTGTAACAGGATTGCTATTGAGGATTAAATTAGATAATAAAGTGGTGAAAATATTACCTAGCGTGGGGCAGCCTCTCACTAAGTCTTAGTTATGACTGTAATTACTTCAGGAGTTGTTTACCAACCTAGGGAAAATCATATATGATTTGCTAATCATGTCTGAGTCCATAGAATCTTGGTAAAACAGCCTCCTCTCACACTAGCTTGTCTCTCTAGGAGGATTCTAACATTGTCACTTGACCGTGTTTTGCTCCTAAGCATTTGTTCGTTCCACACTCCATCCCGTGACACTTTCGTCGTGCTCTCCGCTGCAGGTGTCGCCTCTCTGAGGTGGTTCCCAGACCTGCATCCCAGGGTGGTTTCTTGTTCCAATCCTGTCTTCTCATTCCTGCTTCGGGAATTGGAAAACAAAAACCAAACTAAATACTGCTGCTGTGGTGACTTCGGTGACTATCTCAGGGTGTCTTGGGTGCCTCGGGTGCACGCACCTGGCGCGGGAGGTTTTGTGTGGCAACCTTCGGCGGCAGCTTCTCTCCCCTGGGCCTGCAGCCAGCCGGTCCCGCCGGGTCCAAGCCCAAGGCGGCCGCGGACTCGAGTTGCAGCCGACCCCGGAGCGCCATCTTGTGGGCGCCTGGCGCGCTGCCTCCGAGAAGGCGCCCCGTGGCGCTCGTGCCACCCAGCGTTCTGTCTGCCCGTTTCAGGGCTTGGGGAGACGCAGCCAAAAATTACATTCCGGATAATGACAAAATGGCTGTCAGCCAGACTTCCTCTCAATAACTGAGCTCTGGATTTTAATAGGGCAAGTATCTTTTTGCTGCTTTAGATTTCTTTTTTATTCGGTAGCAGCTGCTATATTTTTAACAGGGATCTTTCAACGACCAATTCTGTAATTTATATGCATTTATAAAGAATGAAATTACACATTGTAGACAGTACATCAGAAGATTCCGATTTTTTTTTTTACTTTTTGAGTTTTTATTTATTGGTTTATTATTTATTTACTTATTAATAAACATAGGCAGTGCTACTCAAAATGTGGTCCCTGGACCAGCAGTGTGGCATCCTGTGGGACTTGTTAGAAACTCAGAATCTCAGTCTCGGTTCCAGACCGGTGGATGCGGAATCTGCACTTTAGCTAGAGCCCCCAGTGAGTCCTGTGCACAGGACAGTTTGAGAAGGGCAGGTATAAAGGACCTAGCAGGAGTCAGGCGGAAGACCTGTGTTCTTGTCTCAGTGCCTGCATGTCCCTAAGAATCTAATCGCAGCCTGTACCATCACAGCTCTCCAGCCTCAGTGGCCCTTGTGTGAAGGGAGATCATGAGGCCATGCCTCCTGTCTCGTCTGCTGCTGGGTCGGCTCAGGAAGAGCTAAGATTATATACAAGAGGTTACTTTATACATTGTAAAAACCGGTACAAATGCAAGCGAAAATTGTGAGTGAAAATTCTTCCATGTCACACTCCTCTATCAGAGAGTCTGATTTATATCAGCGGCAGCGCAGAGAGTATTCAACTATAACCGTTCGTCATGCTTCAAATAGTGTCTCAGCTGGTTTCATTAAGTCTTTCAAAGGTCCTTCTCAAGCCAGTCTTCCCAGAGCTCAGAATAATAAAATTACATTCTGCTTCCCTTAATAAGACCTTTCACACACTTGCTGTCCTGGGGCCCACAGGTGAGCCCAGTATGGGGCACAGTAAGTGCTCAGTGATGCTTGCTGATTAAACCACTAATTAATCCTCAGCGAGGCCCAAACAGTAGCCGATGTCCTTCACACTAATCGTGCCGTTTATGATAATCAGATTATTTGCATCATTAGAGACCTGACATAGCTACATGAGGGCTCGGTTGTCTCACTAATATATATCAAATATTCATTAAGGAAATAGACTCCTGGTGGCGGAGAAATTCTTTGATAGTGCACACAGATTGAAGTAGGTGACATCATTATCATTAACTGTTTATAAACGGCATTCCCTTTACCTTGAAATGAAGGAAGGGGTGGAACAAAGGGGAAAAAAACACCAGCAAAAGATTACTTTCTTCTGCTTGCATACATTTTAAAAGAAACATTAATAGTGAGAATATTAATTGTCGGACAATAAGTAGGTGAAATTTTAGGAAAATATATCATCCGAAGCCCTAAGGTTGGTAAGACATTAATATCTGTGTTGCTCCTGGATCTGGTGGCTCTTGTTCCCAAAGAAATGATGCTGTTGTCAAACAGTGAAAAGTGAAATATTGAAAATAAGTTACTACACCATTTGCCACCAAACTGAGGTACAAAAATACTCAATTCAAGTTAGGTTAGACTTTTCCATTGTCTAAAATGTGTGAAATAATGAACTTAAAAAAATTTTTTTTTACTAAATGTAGGAAAATTTTGCTGTTTTCTTTTTATCTGATTCATTGCAATTAGCAACCTTCTCTCTAATCCATTAAAACAGTTCAGAATGTCAGTGCTTCAAAATTACTTTCCTTAAAGTTAAAATGTAATTATAATATGTCACTTTATGTGGGGGAAATAAACACTCATGCCTACACGTAAGAAGATACAGTCTATCAGAGCAAGATCCTTGAAAGCAGGACTTAGCAGTGTTCTGTTCATCTGGGAGTATCTGACAATGCCAGTATGCTGCCTGGAGGTGTTTCCTACGAATACATTTAATAAAAGAGTGCAAGAGCCACAACTCTACCTTTTTATTCTATTCTTTTTTCCCAACACTGACTTTAAAAATTTTCAAATCAAGAGAAAATTTTCAGAATAAAACGAAGTACACTGATAACACATCTATAATCCCTCACTAATCGCTAACATATTTACCACCTTTAGTCTCTCTCTCTCCCCTGTCCCCAAGAACAAGAACGTGCTCTTACATAGCCAACGGTAAAATGATAAAATTAAGGAAAATTGAACATTGGTAGAATGCTCTCTACTGGTGCCTAGTTCTGATTCCGTGTGTGCCCGTTGTCATAGTAAAGCCCTTTCTAAGCATCCCCCTCCTGACCTCAGGTCTAATCCAGGTTCACACGGGGCATTTATTTAGCTGTGGCCCCATTGGTGTCTTTTAAACTGGAAGAGTTCCTCAGTTTTTCTTTCTTTCATGACACTGACATTTTTGAAGAGTACATGCCAAGCTTCCTCACAATTAGATCAAGATTATGCATTTTGGGGCTGGGCGCGGTGGCTCATGCCTGTAATCCTAGCTCTCTGGGAGGCCGAGGCGGGCGGATTGTTTGAGCTCAGGAGTTCGAGACCAGCCTGAGCAAGAGAGAGACCCCATCTATACTAAAAATAAAAAAAGAAATTAATTGGACAACTAAAAATATACAGAAAAAATTAGCCAGGCATGGTGGCACATGCCTGTAGTCCCAGCTACTTGGGAGGCTGAGGCAGTAGGATCGCTTGAGCCCAGGAGTTTGAGGTTGCTGTGAGCTAAGCTGACACTACAGCACTCGCCCCTGGCAACACAGTGAGACTCTGCTTCAAAAAAAAAAAGATTATGCATTTTGGGCAGAAATATTAAGGAAGTGATGTATTACATTACAGAACATTATGTTAGTAGGTACATGATGGTTTCTTCCATCACTGGGGATGATAACTTTGATCATTTGAGTAAGGTGCTTTCTGACAGATCGTATCTTTGAAATTGACAGGTAACCTCTGGGGAGTACTCTGAGACTGTTAATTCTGTCCCAGCATATTTTAGTCAGTCATTTAGCACCTATTCATGATCCTTGCCTGAACCCGTGATTACTGCTTTGGTAGAAAATGGCGATTTCTAACTCATTTATTCCTTCGCATTTACTAGTTGTAATTCCACTACAAATCACAGTTTTATCTTCTACCCCCTTTATCTAGCTACCTATCTATCTTTGTAAGCATCAGTAAGAACTTGCGGGTTCTTTTTGTTCAGTTGATTATTGCTTACCACTCTCATTATTCATTTGGATGCTCAGACTGCCCCCACTTTGTACTGTGGGCACCCCTTCAGTCTCTCTCCTGCGTTGGTTTGAGGTGGCCCCATCAGTTTGTGTCTTTCTTTAGCCCTTAGCACATCTATATTGATATAGATGCAGATGTTGACAGCCTTAGCATATCTTTATTGAAGTCACCACCCAAATGATAGATTTTATTCTTGCAACAAATACGTTTTGAGCTACTGCCGTGTACCAGTTACTGATCTTATTCCTGGTTCAGTGGAAAGACAGATAATTAAATTGGCCCTTACAGGATAATCAGCATGTTATGATAGCAGTGAGTTACGTGTTCCGTGGAAGCATAAAGAAAAAGCTCCCAACTCCACTGCGTCAGTTCAGGAAGACTGCAGGGAGAATGTATATCACCTCCTAGACCCAAAAGATGAACAGAAATAAACGCGGGGAGGGGTCACAGTGTTCCGGGCTAAGCGCAGCACGTATCTCTCTGAGGCACCGAAGGCATTGCTGGGTGTCGGACAGTGGGAGTGAGTGTGCCTGAGTGTGTGTTGTGTGTGGTATGTGTTGGAGGTCGTGGGGATGCAAGCAGAGTGAGAGAAGCGGCTTGAGGGGTTGGCCGGGGCCTTGAAAGCTTTGTTAAGGACCCTGCCCAATTGCTGTCACCAGAGCATCTGTTCTCAACGCTGACATTCGCATCCCCTGGGAGCCCATCAGAAATGCCAATGCCAGGGCCTCATCCCAGACCGAGCAAATCAGGATCTCTGGGGGTGGCGGGAGCTCTGGGGTCCATGTATTTTTAATTTCCATAGCTTCTGGAGAATTTATCATGCGGCACGGTGTCACATGTCACAGAGTTTTATCAACCCTTCAAAACTAAAATTTAAAAAGATTCATTTTATTTTATAGGATTTTGAGCTCAACAACGAATTAAAGATGAATGTCCTAAATTTGCTAGAAGAAGTTTTGCGAGACCCAGACCTCCTTCCCCAAGAAAGGAAAGCCACAGCAAACATCCTGAGGTAAAAGCAATTGCAGGGGCTGATTGAATTACATCAGTTTGTTTGTGCTCTGTTCACGGAAAATAAGATCTTATCAAATGAGAAGGATAAATCTTAGAATCCTGGGGGCAGCAGGGATTGTGTTCTCACCAGTAAAGTATTATCTGTCATCTTCTCTTTCCTGGGGGCAATGTGGAGGCTGCTGTCTCAGGAAGACTTTGGTCTGGGCGGCGTAACTCAAGTGGAGTGCGGTGGCGCCTGTTTGTGTGGGCAGACTGTGGCTTTCTGTAGGGCCGGAAGTTAAAAGAAGGAAGCCTTGGGGATCCTCTCCTGCTGGTCCGGCAGCCATTGCAGAGAGATCTTTTTCCTCATGTGGGTTCTAATTGTGTATCGTAAGTTCATGTCTGTAAGCAGGGTGGTAATGTTTCAGCGGGAGTCCTGGGCACCTAGATTGTGAATGTGCTGTCACAGAGAAGTTATGCATTTTCTTCGGCTTGTTTCCCTGATCCTAAATCAATTTTTCTGTTAACTTTCCCATTTAGGATTTCCATCTCATGTAGGTTGTGTAATTGTGTGGGATTGTATAAAGTGTGTCTCCACACCTCTGTGTGATAAAGGCTTGAACTTTGGGTATCCCACTAGAGACTTGTGTCTATAGTTGTTACACCCAGCATTTAAGCGAGTAGCAAGGTTTCTTACAGCTTCCTGAAGTGGTGGGTGGATTTTTTTCTAGTCCATTCTGCATGAAAAGGGAAGCTATCAATGGCTTTGTGCAGACATTTGGGTTACAACTTCCCAGCTCACTCATGGCTATATCTTCTTTCCCCACTTGGGGGTGGGAAGCACAGCACCTGTCTGCAAGGGCCTGGTACTCTTTTACCATTCTGATTTCTAGTTCCCTCTTCCTTTGCAATCTCTGGAAAGAATCCTTTCTTTCTTCCAAGCTTGGCTACATTGTGTCTTTGTGCACGTTATCTAGAGTGCTTGTGTGTGGAGGGGAGTCTATTTTGCTTAGTCCACCATGTTTTTGGAAGTCCCTCCCTGATGCAGCAATGCCAGATTTTGGTTTGTGATGTTCTAGCAACTGGCCCGTAAGTCATCTTAGCCCTCATTAGCTGAAGATCCCATAGCCAGACCATTCTTTGGTTAGGGGCTTTTATGTGTCCCCCCAAAAAGGTATGTTGAAGTCCTAACCTCTAGTACCTCAAAATGTAACCTTATTTGGAAATAAGGCCATTGCAGGTGATATCACTTAAGATGAGGTCTTAGTGGAACAGGGTGGTCCCTGATCCAATTTGACCGGTGTCCTTATAAGAAGTCGACCCTGGAAGACAGACAGACCCAGAGATGACACCATCCGAAGATGGAGGCAGAGACAGGCATTTGCAGCTGCAAGCCAAAGAGTGCCAGAGATTGCTGGCAAACCAGCAGAAGCTAAGAGAAGGCAGGGAAGAACTCCCCGACAGATTCCGGCAGCCACGTGGCCCTGCTGGTATCTTGATTTCAGACCTCTATCCAGAGCTGTGAGACAATACATTTCCGTTGTTTTAAGCCACCCAGTTTGTGGTATTTTGTTAGGGCAGCCCTAGGACACAATTAGAGGCCTCCTTTACTTTTTCCACTCTATGAAAACATCTAAGTAAGCTTAGGGATTCCATTACTGAGTCTATTTTCAGATTTTAAAATTCTAAATACATATTCAGGAAAAGCCTGTTCCAGCAGATGAGCGACTATGCCTGTGGGTGAGGCTGTTCCTTTCCTCTCCATGTAAATAGCTCCTTATGCTCTTTGTATTTGAAACATTAATACTTAAAAAACTCCATTCTGGAAGTTTGTGTGCCTAGGGACATTTGACTAAGTAGCTTTCAGGGAAACGAGGGCATTGAGACTGGGAAAAATGGTCAGGATTGACTAATGTGAGACGCTCTTGTTGCCAGTCCCCTCAGGACGCCTGTGCCAAACATTTCCAGGCAATCCTAAGAGTTTTCCGTCTGCACCAAGAGGGGACCTCAGAAACCAATCAGCTGGACTTGGTGCTTAAGATGAGTCCTAGTCACCATCCCAGGTCCTCATTATTCGTCAGGCTCAAGATGCACCCATTCTCTTTGCCAAATAGTGACCTGAGAATTGGAAGCGCAAGACCGACAGGGAAGAGAAATTTTAGTAGATGGTACAGTAGGAGTGCAACACTGAACAGTCTGATTCTGACTTTTGCAGGATGTCACAGGCTTAAATCTCAGCCCGGACACTTACAGCTATCAAGTTTCTCCACCAGTCTGACCCTCAGTGTCCTCATTTATAAAATGGGGCTAGTAATACCGACTTCACTAGGTTGTTGTAAAGGGTACATCATATATGTAAAGAGGTTGACACAATCCCTGAAACGTAATTAGTCTCATATTACAGCTATGATTATAATCATTATTATTATTAAACTATTAGCAGCACTGACAGTAGCTCTTGGGAAAAATAGTTTTGCCATCAAAGCAATATGGCCCAAGAGAAACCAGGCTAGATCCCAGCCAATCATGACTTTTCTTAGGCTTCATCACCTTGTCTGCACAAGGAGAGTGTCGACCAGTCTCCAGACAGAGGCTGATTGCTCTTGGCTCTGTTTTTAGACTACTCTTATTTCTGTAACTGAAGGAGGAATTTTCCATTTGTGCAATTTGATTGATCCCATTTCCTTTTAAGTATATTTGGTACTTCACGGTTCTGAACTGTGAATCCAGGTTATGGCTGAGGGATGAAAACACATCGTGTTGTAGTTAGATGTAGCTCTGACATTCAGAGATTTATATGCACTCCAGTCATATAACACAGAGATCTGAACATAAAAATGTATTTAAGCATATATTATATTAAATACAATAAAGCAAAACTTCTCTATGAAGAGTTGCCCCTGACTCACAGGCTCACAGGGGTTATTTAATCAGTAATAAACTTAATTACCAAAGGTAGTTTGTTGCCCTGTTTGTGAATAAAAACCTCCGCTCAAGACTTTTATATTTCTAAAATACCACTCCCCTCCAAAGTTGTCTAACTAGCTGTCTTCAAAAATCTATTCAGTGTAGATATTTTTATAGATACCTAACATGCCACAGAATGAGAAAAAACAGTGACCGACTTCTTGGGTGGTCAACAGTGGTGGACTCAGTTCCTAAAGAGGTCATCCTCAAACCTCAAAGCCCTAAGTAGCATCAACAGGAAGACATAAATATTAGATAACTTAATGGAATCAGAAAGCATCTTGGAATATTTGAGGTAAATCACTAAGAAGAGGAACCTTTGATAGGTGCTAACTTCTTGACCATTTCTTCCCAAGGGAAGGATATTGTCCAGCCACACAAAAAAGACATTTCCCACTGGTACACATAGCTGTGGAGCCACAGATCTCTCAGACTACAGTGGAAAGAGTGACATAAACTTTGGAAAAGGGTCACTTCCATCCTCTATTTGTAACCCTTAAATGTGATTTGAGAGTCTTTGAAGAGATTTGTGTTTAACTTATTTTTTCCTCATCTTAATCTGCCCTTCAGCATGTGATGACTATTCCTTTCTGCTCACAAATGACACGGCTACTAGCTGAGAAGAGGGTTGCCACTAGCATAATCTGTTATAGAAGCCTCCTGCTCCTCTTGAAACAGAAAGAGCTTTCAAAGAGGGGAGGAAGAGAGAGAGGAGGGAGTGGCATTTATTGACTGTGTGCTCCGTGGGGGACTCTTACAGAGCTGCCTTTCATGAGTCCACCTACAAGACGCTCAGAGTAACAGGAAAAGCACAACTGTTCCGGAACCCTGGCAAGCTAGTCCATGTCTTTGAACTTTTGTTTCCTCATCTATAAAGTGGAGATACTATTGCTTAGCTAGAAGGGATTTTTTATGAGGCAGCGTCTGTCAAATGCTTAGCACGTGACTGGCACACAGGTAGAATACAATAAACCATCTGTGTTGATGTTGTATTTTTCCTGGTTGTTGTTGTCAACTCAGAATACAACAGAACATCACATCATTACTTCTTTTAAAATCGGCTTCCTCTAGCAGACAGGCTACATGGTTCTGGACTGTTTAAATATGTTAGTACTTTCAATATGAGCTTGTGCCTTCATTTTGAGTAACTTAAAATGCTTGGCCTTGATCGCAAGTTATATAATTGGGTGTCTATTCAGTATATTTCTCCTGAACTCTGAACTTTTGTTAAACATAAAATATCTTCCCCCTTCTGAAACCAATATCTCAGGTATTAATTAACTTATGTGTTCATTTACTTACTCATACGTCATTTATCCCCACCCCGCAAAAAAAGATATTTATTGAGAGCTGAATGACACCGTGTGTGGGATATGGGACCAAAAGCATCTGAGGAAAGTCTGTCTAGAAAGCAAGGGGGAAGAATTTGTCTGCTGGCTCCTGCCTCACACTGTTTGGAACTCCCCTGTGCTTCTGGTCTGCGTGAGCCTGAGAAGGGGCGGCTGTATACATTCTGCTGCAGCGTCAGCAGGGAAGGCCCAGGGTAGCGAGTGGAAGGTGAGGACGGGGCGCTCAGGTCTATGGCTGCAACTCACTGATGGTTTAGAGGACGCCCAACTCACATGATAGATCATCTCCATAACTCAGAGCACATCCCACTCACCCTCAGGTTTGCGTTGACCGTGGCTGTTGTGTTTACAACCTTGCATGTAACAAGTTGGCTCTTTGTTCTAAATTAGCTGTCTTGATGATTCTCTTGTGTTTTCCTGTTTTGGAACCGCTTGTCCCCAGCACAGCAGCCTGTCGTGTTGCACATCCTTGCAGACCCAACCTCTCAGACTGCCCACCTAGGGGAAACCAAACTGTATTTTGTAGTTTCGTTCCTAGCATGTCTATTTTTTTTTCATGGAGGATATTTTGATTTTTTTTTTAGAGCCCTTTCACAAGATGATCAAGATGACATCCACCTAAAATTAGAGGATATAATTCAAATGGTAAGTTCAGCCACATTTCTATCTAGTTTGCACAAGTATGTGCAAACTACCTCTCAAAGGTGAGTTTGTAACTTATCACCGAGTGTTTGCCCATTTGTCCTATCTGTGAAGCTCTGTGAGGTGAACCACATGGGGCCAATTGGTCCATGATGTTAATGTCGACTGATATTTTTGAGCTTTCTGCCATTTTCTTTCGTAGCTAGAACCTGCTGACGGACGTCACATTTCCACACGTGCAGCTGCCTGCCTCACTGACCTGCCCTGAGTATTTTGTTTCCCTTCTTCCTCTTTTGCAGACTGACTGTTTGAAGGCCGAGTGCTTCGAGACCTTGTCAGCCATGGAGCTGGCTGAGCAGATCACCCTGCTGGACCACATTGTTTTCAGAAGCATTCCCTATGAGTGAGTGCGCCTCGCAGCAGGCTGGGCTGCACTAGCTGGCTTAGAAAGTGGACGTTATTCCTAAGGCAGATGTGTGTGTGTGTGTGTGTGTGTGTGTGTGTCTCTGTGTGTGTGTGTGTTGTCTCTGTATGTGCACACACACATGCCCAGAGGTATGAGTTTTAATCTTACAATAGTTTGGAACCCCTTGAATTTGTTTTGATTCTAGTTTATGTTGGAGATATTGATTTGGGGAGTCTCAAAACAGCCACTCTTGTGTTTCCATATGGACTAGGGTTACCATAGAATGTGAATTTCTTTGTACGCTTCTACCCTTGAATTCCAGAAGCCTGAATACAGTTACAGTAGCTGTTCTCAAACTTCAGTGTGCCTAAAATCATCTGGGAAGCTTGTTAAAAATATACATTCCTAGATAGTCCTCTCAGGAATTCTGATTCTAGTAGGTTTGGTTGAGGCCCAAGAAACTGTATTGTCAAGGAGAAAACACAGCTAATTCTGAGTAGTCCGAGAGCACTCCGTGGGAAACTCTGATCTGGGGTAAAGGCTGTAAATTCTGCTACCGTCCTTCACCCACTTCCATAAATCAACAAGTATTGCTAAGCTTCATCACACAGCCTTTTAGTTTCCTTGTGTGTAGAGTTAAGGGGAGGCTGTTTAAGTCCTTCCAGCTGTCATATTTGGTAGCTGCGCAGATAAGGCCTTTGTTGGGACAGATGGCCACTGAGAGCACACATTTTCCATAAACTAATAGTTAAATTGGAGGTAAAGGGAGAGTGGGATGAGAGATATGAACGTGCTCCATGTCTGATGCAGAGCAGAGGATGTCCATGACGATGGAGGGTCCAGGCCTGGGCAGGGTGGCTGAGGGTCAGAGAGGAACCAGGGCAGGGCTAGAGGATGCCCCTGCAGACTGATCTTCCATGCATTTTATCGTCTTTCCCTTCCCCTCTTCCAGCACTCACAGACCTATCCGTGAACATGAAAAACAAATTAAAATAGGAATGTGCCCCACGGGCCATTGAAATCAACCCAGTGACTATTTGAAGACTTGAGTTAGGACCCACAGTGTCTCTTCCCACCCACTTCCACCACTACCCCCTCCCCCACTAGCCTCCAGCGCAGTGAGAATGGGGGATCCTGGAGGAGGAGGAAGAGCAAAGTTGGAACTGTTGTGGTTGCCGTTGTCCCCTACTGGGGCCCTCCCCACCTTTCTTCCCTGTCCCCTTGGTGCCTGTGTGAATATCTACCAATTATCTCCTTCTGTGCAACTGGCACCCCTGTGTCCAGCACTCTGCAGGATGGGAGCAGTACCAACAAAAGCAAGGGACAAAGAACCTTGCCCAAGGACTCAGTCAACATTTCTGTATTAAGAATGTGTCAGCGTCATTTCAAAGTTTTTTTCTTTAAATGCCTATACAAAATAATTTCTGTACACTCCGTCTTAATGGTCCCTGGTTGCTTGCTGGGGTCTGGCGACTTGCTCAGGAGAGAAGTTCGGAAGGCAGAGCTTCCGACCAGCCCAGCTCCCACCCGCTGAACAGACTCGCCAGGTGCACATGCTGCAAAAGTGTGACAAGGAGCGTTGTTTCAGCCCTAACCACATGCACTGTCCTGAGCTCTGGGGATAACACAAAATCCCTGCCCATGGAGCCTACATCCTCCAGCAGAATGGCAGAGCAGAGTGGAGGAAAAAATTCTGTTCTTGATGAACATTTTTGGTAGTGATGCATTTTTTTGAACTCTTCGCTAAAGCTTAATAATTTTAAAAACAATCCTGAAAAAATAGACATGGTTTCTGAATTAGCACTTAACTTCTTCATTTGTCCTATGTTGGTGGTGGTTTTCCACCTTTGGAGAAGCCTTTGTATGATCCCAACAGGGACAAAGTTCTAAACATTTGTAAGAGAAAGCTGGGAACTGAAAAATCTTTTTCTTTTTGGTATCAAGTGGTGAAATTCTACCATTGAGCTAAAATTTGAGAGATCGGTAGCAGCAGATGTCAGGTGACATTCTAGGCAATGTCAAATTTAATGTATCTAATATTCATGATAATTACCCAGGATCACAGTCACCAGTTTTTAAAAACTTAATTGGTTTTTGTGTTTTCTTTTGAACTTTCAGAGAGTTTCTTGGGCAAGGGTGGATGAAGCTGGATAAAAATGAAAGAACTCCTTACATCATGAAAACCAGCCAGCACTTTAATGATGTGAGTAACCATAAAAAGAAAACTTCGGGCATGTTACAGGAGATGAATATTGGGGTCTTGTGACTTCTCTAAAATCAAGTAACTCTGTCACCTAAGAGCTCACCATGACGTAATAATTTCCAGTTAACTTTCTGACATAAAAGGTTCAGCTTTAATGGTACCCAAGTCTGGTAAGTGCTCAATAATGTATAGGTTGCGGTTACTTTTTTCATGATCATTGTTGCTTCCTGGCCCTAACTTGATTAACAGAGTGAGCAGTACACGTGTCACTGGCTCCTGGTGGTGGTGGTGGTGACAGTAAGATTGGGTTGGTGCAACTCCTCTTCATCCTTACTGACCGTTCAGCCTGAATTGCATTCCAGGGTTGGAAGGATCTCTTAGGGCAAAATCTCATTGTTTCCGTTGCTCTGTGCTGCAGTGGCCAGCTGTCGGTCCATCTCCCAGCTCTGCTTTTCTCCAGCAGGAAGATTAGGAGATGCTTTTGTACCCTCTAACCTTTAATTGGTTCTGCTCTCATGGTCTTAATCCTGTGGTAGAACTAGTAACAGATGTGGGAGTGTCTTCAGGTCTATCCAGGAAAAGAGAAGGCTCCCTTTCCAGTTCTACCAAACTACGGTAAAAGGAATAATGATGTGTTTAAAAAGAAAATAAACAAAACTACCAGGAGCCCCACGGGTAAATTAATAAGTTGTCCAGAATCAAAATACAAAAATGACAGTGTAGATTCCCAAGATAGTGCTTTGCCCAGGGTATGCTCAGAGCACACAGATGCTGCGTGAGCACTACCTCACGATGAGCTTCAATGCCGCTGCTGCCTAAAGCACGAGGTGCATGACTCATCCAGTCCACACTCGGAGAAGCAGAGCCTCTGCTGTGGGGAGTAAATCTCTGTAACCTGCGCTGTACCTGCACCTGGGGTATAAGGGACACTCGAACCGGAGAGTCTGTCCCAGGCCCCAGACCCACGTATCTCCTCCAGTTGGATGACCTCTGCATCGAGCTCTCACCAAATTGCAGGTGGAACCTGTCGTCCACAGCCCAGAGCCACCAAGCCTGCTTCCTCATCATCTTCTTTGTCCGCAGTCGTGGGTAACGGCCTCAAAATACATTCACTCACCCAAGCACGGGATTTAGAGGTCACCTTCTCCCTTACCCACCTTACTCTTACCACCCCCAACATATGCGTGAACCCTAAATCCACATGTGTCTCAGGCCCTTCCTCACCCTGCCTTCCCACTGCTACCGCCTTGATCCAGCCTTCCATCCTCTCTCCCCAGGAGCTCCCAGCGCATCTGTCCCCTGCCGTCTCGCTGCCCTATAACCCCTCTTCATGCAGTGCCACAGGAATGACTCCTCTGAAAGGCCGATTTAATTGTATCTTTCTCTTTGACAAAAATCTGACAGTGGCTTCTCCTGCCCTTTAGGATATGGTCCCAACTGCTCAACCTGGCATACAAGAGCCCTGCTCATCTGTCATCCTTGCCTCTCACAGCCCCTGTGCTTCTCAGATGGCTGTCACGTCCTCCACTACACCGAGGCTCCCACCTCTGTCCCTTCGTTCTTATACTTGGATGCTTTAGGAGTCAGTGCAGGCAGGACCTCTTTCTAGAAGCCTCCTCTGTCCTAGGCCAGATGCCCCAGGTTGCCTCCATGTTCTCCAGCCCCTCCACACATAAATGTAGCTTTGCGTTTCACTGCTCAGATCACCTTAAGGTCAGGGACACTGATTTATTTGTCTTTCTTTTCTCAGCACCTAAAAGAACGTGTGTTCTATCCCATTTCCTCAATAATTATTGACAATAACTGCATTAAAATTATTGATTAGCAAAATCACCTCTTCCTTGAACAAACTGAATTCCAAATAATTCCTCTCTCTACTGTAAGCCCGAATAGGTGCTCAGAGAATAGCACCTTAGTAAGTGCTTTAATGAATATCCACGGTGTTAATTTTGAGGCACTGTAAGATCTTAAGTATCTTCAGAATCAACAAAGAATGGGTGTGTACATCAGACTTAGTGTATGGCTATAAGATTAAATGCCCCATTTTCCCTTTGTTAATACAGTAATCCTATTTTGCCCTTTTCTTTTCCATATTGTAAATGTTGAGCTGCTTTTTAAAAATTTTTTTTTAATTTTTTTTTTTCTTTAAGAGTTGAGCTTCTTAACTGGCTTTAGCTGGTAGAATTACAATACTTAGCTTTGAAACTGTAGGCCTTTCTAACTACCAGTGAAAAATAGGATAAGAAGAAGAAAATGTTCTCTTTTCTTCTGCAGCTGAGTGTTTGGTTTGAGAGTCGATCAGTTGAGAATTGGATCTGACTTGGGCAAGTGTTTTTTCTTTCTCTGTAACTAAGGCTTCCCAGGGTGAGGACCTACACAGTGTTGGGAGCCAAGGAATATGTGGAAAGGCCCCCAGGAATGACACCCCAGATCTGCAGACATTGCCTTTCCTCAGGGGTTAGGGTCCCATTTCCTAAATAATTATTAGCAATAACTCCATCAAAATTACTGATTAGTAAAATTGCCTTTTCCACCAACAAGCTAGACTGCAAATAATCCCTCTCTTCACTCAAAGGGTGAACAGATGCTCATTAGTTGTGTTATCATTATTACAGACTGTATAGTCTCTTTAGAAAGTTGGTCCCTAAGTATGGAACGTGATCTTCACGCCACTCAACATCCTGCTTTCCTGACCTGTCTGCAGATAATTTAGATATTTTGCCTAAATGCACTGCTTTGGCTCTTAGCCTCTCTGGGCTTTTTGATTGTCTCAGATGAGTAACCTGGTGGCCTCCCAGATAATGAATTACGCTGATGTCAGCTCCCGTGCCAACGCCATCGAGAAGTGGGTGGCGGTGGCAGACATTTGCCGATGCCTGCACAACTACAACGGTGTGCTGGAGATCACCTCAGCCTTAAACAGAAGTGCCATCTACAGGCTGAAGAAAACCTGGGCCAAGGTGTCCAAGCAGGTAAGCATCAGTGAATGACATGTCCTGCTGCTGAGAGGAGGAGAGGCTGGGAGACAAGAGACAAGATAAATATGACTAATTAGGAAATCATTAACTGAAACGAGCAGCTTGGCTGCCAAAGCAAGGTGCCAACACGGCTAATCACTGTGCTCTTACCACTTAATTGATTTCACTCATGTGCATTTCTAAAACATTCATTAAAACATTTTGGGGGACAACCTCAAACAATGTGGTTGTCAGTCAAGAATTGCCCGAATTATTTCAGGAGGGCACATTGATTCCAAATGAGAAGAGTGATATCCAATGAATCCATTCTTTCTCCCCCAAAATAAGGGTACAAATGCCTTAGGGAGAAAGCCAGGGGCAAAGATCCTCAATGTTCACTTTTTTCTTTGTCATTCAGGTAGTGAATTTAAAGTTTTGGCATAATGACTTAGATATGCAGAAATACAGCTTTCTTAATTTTCTTTCGTTGGACTCAGCTTGCCTATGCCTGTTTTCATTCAGATATTTTAAGATTCAAACTAAATCACAATTCTTCCCCTGCCCTTTCTCCTGGCCTTCTCCTTGGGTGTTGGCAGGTGTTGAGGATGGCTTCTCCAGGCTTCTGGGAGGTTGTCTGCATCACTAGTTCCCTATTGTAGTCCTTTGCTGATTGGTGATTGGATGCAGGCCACTGTGGCTTACCTGTACCTCGTGTCACGTGGTCTGCCTGCCCTGCCCAGGAACAAAGCATGGCGATTGCATCCAGAGAGCTTGGCTGACCTCACCACCCTACAGGTTCCTCTGCCCCTTGGTGATCCCTGGCGGGCATATGAACTCTTCGTTATTGGATGACCACCTTGGCCCTCTCAAACGGCTCCGGGGGAATTTCCCAGGCTCCTTCATATCCCGTTGGTGCCAGTGGGTAGGAGGGGCTACATCAGGCCCTGTCTGCCTAACCCTTCCCTACATAACACCATGCCCTCCTTGCTGTGACCACCCAAATGTGGTGAGGAACATCTGCAGGATGCCCACCTCTAGGGCTCCAGGCTGGAAGAAGAGCTTAAATATATTCTGCTGACATTTCCTCCAAACTGTCTGCTTTTATTGCCCCCTCTGAGGATTTAAGCCCCTCTCAGAGACACTCATGATTTCTTACACTTTTCTTCTTCATTTCTCTCGCTAAACCTGTCCCTTTCCCAAAGAAGAGACTTTAAATTTCTTCGTATAGGAAGAAAGCAAGCCTAAGTCATAGCTTTCCTCTTACTTTCCCCCATGATTCCTTGGCAAAAATGCAGTGCTCTGAGAATCCTAAATTTGGCCCCTAACACTCACAAGTCCTTTTTTTGTCAATAATACCTGGACCTGGTAAACAGAAGCCACATTTTTAATTAATATTTTTTTTAAAAAACAGAAACAAAATGCCTTTTATTTTGAGATGATTGTGGATTCACGTGCAGTTGTAAGGAATAGTACAGAGATTCCCTACACCTTACACCCAGTTTCCCCCAATGGCAACATTTTGCATAGCTATAGATGATATCACAGCTAGGAAATAAACATTAATGTAATCTACCAATCTCATTTAAGTTCACCAGCTTTCCAGGGATCACCAGCTGTCATCAAGGGATACCTAAATCTTCCTTAAGAAAGCTTCTGGGCTATCTCTATAGTTGACTTAAGTGACATTCTTATCTGTGACAGGATGCAGGTTTTAGGGATCACTGAACTGACCATGGAATAGACATAAGACTAATATGGAAATTATTGTTTCAAATTTTGAATATACCACCTGTAGAGGTATTAAAATACCTACCACTTTAAGTCACATGTATGAGTACATCACAGTGGCCTTAGCAGGGCTGATAGACTGTCCTCCAGAGAGGCTATCTCCAGGGCCAAGTGCCTCACTCTAGTCACGGTGGGTAGGGCCTGGCTGCAGATATTCCCTGCTTCAGACACCTTCAGTAATACCGTCTGCCCTGCGGCTGTCTCTTCTCCGCACCTGCGATCTGTCTGGGAGATGTCAGAAGGACTGGAAGGATCTGCACTCTGGAGCCCACAGATCTGCTCTGCGGCTGTCGGGCAGACTGGACTTCGGCAGATTTTTTGAGCCAAGGTCAGCGCTGGGCCAGGCAGGCGGTCTCTTAGAGCCCTCAGAAACCAGGATGGGGAGGCAGCCCTTCGAGCTGTGCTGAAAGCTCCCACGCTACCAGGATTGGGTCCTCACCCTCAAAGGCCACCCTACCATTCTCCCCCATGTTCATCGAAGAAACTCCATACTAATATCAACAAAGATGTTATTATTTCTTAGTAAACATTAGTTATATTTTTCTAACAAATTCATGAAGATGATCAAAAAAGAAAGGATCTGGAGTAGAGTATGTTACTCAGTCAGTACCCAAGCAACCAAATGTGTGCTTTGATGGTTCGGAGATTAGCATTCAAAAAGACTCATTGTGAAAACTCCCTGACACAGTCCTCTTCTTTAGGATTCCAGATACAACACGTGCTTTTCAGTTCTTTTAGTCCCTAAGTTTTCCATGTATTGCAATTTTTCTTTTCTACACATTTGTCCTCTTTTTTGGCTAAATATATAGATATAGGCACTTCCTCTTCTCCATGTGTTCTTTTTAACATTCCCTGTAAACATAATGCCCTATCTCTACACTGTGAGAATGATATCACACAGTGACCTTTATTCTGACAAAGGTCACAGCACCTGCCACTGGAGAAGAGAATTGAGCATGTTTGGGCAACTCACTATGGTATCAAACCATAGTATTTTCATAACGTTAAGCTTTTGTTTTTGTTTTTTAGACAAAAGCTCTAATGGACAAACTTCAGAAGACCGTTTCGTCTGAAGGAAGATTTAAAAATCTCAGAGAAACCCTTAAAAAGTATGTCTATCTTAATTATTAAATTATTCATAATTAAGAAATATATGTACATAGTTTATATAGTATACAAATAGTGACCTCGTTCCTACTTTGCTTTGAAAAGAAAAACAAATGGGAAACAACTTCCATTGTCTAGGTATTTTCTGATTTTCCTTTTCATTTGGATACTGTGCTTACGGTAAATTTCTTACAGGTATGGTGTTGGCATGTGGAGTATTCCGATTAAGAAAAAAAAGTCATCATAATAAATCAGACCATCTTTTAGTACAAAAAGTTTCTTAATTCAGTTATTTCCTCATCCAAGTGCAATGATTTCCTGCGGTTTTTATTTAAACATTCTAGCACCTGTTGATTAGTGTTATATATTTTTGGTTTTCTATTTCTGGATCTTTCTTTTTCTACAACACACACATGTAGAACATAGAATCTATTCTGTAACTGGTTTTCTCATATCTACCACAATTATCTTACTTACTCTGGAAAAATATTAGTCCTGTGATGGTGTGAGTGAAAGCAAGCCTAACAATAATAATAATAATAATAGCAGCAATAATAGTATAAGAACTAGTCACTGAATATTTCCTAAATGGCAGTTTTCATGCTAAGTGCTTGCTGTGTCTTATTTAAGCCTCACAACAAACTAAAGAGATAAGCTTTTCTGTCTCCATTTTATAGATGAGGAAACTGTAGTTCAGAGAGTTTGCCCAATCTTACTTAGTAACTGGTCAAGCTAGGGTTTAAACCCAGTTCTTTCTGCATCAAAAACCTGTGTTCTTGGCCTCAGGCCTCTTTGAGAAAACCAAGTGTACCCACCCTTGCTCCTCCAAAAACAAAAGGAAACAAAACAAAACAGTGTCTCATTTTAGTTTGCAGTTGTGATGTTAATTAAGTCTACACTTTGTGAAACGTTTAACTAAAGCAGAAAACAAGATTTACTATAGTGCAGAGCTCTAATCACATTGATTTTTCCATCCAGTTCATTAAGGTTGAATGTTTCTAATTTAATGAGGTCAGGGTATAGAGCTTTTTCACTACAGCTTCTCTGCCTCAAAGAATTGTGGCCAGTTTACAAATACTGCAAACAGTTACTGCTAGCAAATGTTTCATACTTGTCTCTAAGACATCCTGTTGTTTGACCATGCCATTGTCTCAAACACATAGTAAAGCATGGGCTGACATTTTGTATTACATTCTATTGGGAATTGTGTTTAAAACTCAGCATATCATGAGTGTGCTTCTGAAAATGAAATAAACAGGTTTTCTTCCTCAGAACTGAAGCGGCATAGTTGCCTCCTGTGTAAGTTGGGGAGGGAAATGGACGTTTGTGTTAATGAGCATGAGAACAGTGCCTCTTGGTCTTGCAGTTGCAACCCTCCAGCAGTTCCTTACCTTGGCATGTACTTGACAGACCTGGCATTTATTGAAGAAGGAACACCAAACTTTACTGAGGAAGGCCTTGTCAATTTTTCCAAAATGAGAATGGTAGGTGATAATTTTGTGATCAGTCCGTTTCAATGATTTCAATGGCTTATAGAGAAGAGGCTGAGTAATCAAAGTCAATGTCTGCTTTTTAATGTCATGGATACTGGGTCTGAAACCTGATTTGGCTGATTGAGGAGATTTTTGGCAGAGCCATTTCAGCTGACAGTCTGGGCAAAGGGGAGGTGGAAGAAAGCTCCAAGGAAGATTTTCTGAGATGGACCAGTGATAGCTAGTTGCTGAAGGCTTCTTGCTGGACAACCGGGTTCTGAGCACCAAGCTAGAAGCAAGGAGCCCATAGACAATAGCACCCAGAGCTTGCCTCTTCCAAACCTGAGGCCGCCCACTGCCAACTGTTTCTCAATTATAAACTCAGTATCTTGTAGCTGTTGCCATTTCACATGGCTCCTTGGAGGGCAAGCAGGCAGCACGCATAGGGAATGCTCAGACAGGGCTCCACCTACTTCCCTGGAGGAAGGGCTGACTGTCTGGGAGGAGGCCTTTGCATAATGTGCTGCAATTTAGGAAAATAGGTTAGCTTTGCTTTCATTGTTATCATTTTGTTTATTTTCTGTTAGATATCACACATTATCAGAGAGATACGCCAGTTCCAGCAGACTTCCTACAGAATAGACCATCAGCCAAAGGTAATATTATATGGTTGTGGTTGTGAAGGAATTAATACAGAAAAAAAGTGGAAATTAATGAATTAAAAAACGACTATGAAGTTGATCATTAATACAAAAAAGCTAGCTCATGGAAAAGATCAATGAAATAGAAAATCTTGACAAGTCTGATTAAGAAAAAAGAAGGCAAAAAGAACATCAGTTCATCACTGAGTTCTGTTGATTTTGCATCCTGTATTTCTTGTGAATCTGCTCCTCTTCCTTTTGCTTCCACCATCCCCACCCCTGGTCCAAGCTACCTATGCCTGTCGCCTGATCTACTTGCATTCACTCTACAATGCAAAATCCATTCTACAAATTACAGACAGATCGAGCTCTCCAAAACACGAAGTGGATGATTTCCCCCCTTGCATAAAACATTTGCTTGAAATCCTGCCATTTGCAACAACATGGATGGAACTGGAGAACGTTATGTTTAGAGAAATAAGCCAAGCACGAAAAGATAAATCTCTCATGTTCTCACTCATATGTGGGAGCTAAATGTTAAAAACAATTGATCTCATGGAGACAAAGTAGAATGTAAAGTAGAAGTAAAAGCTAGGATTTCCCTTTCTTCTCAGGTCACACAGTACTTGCTTGACAAAGCCCTGATCATAGATGAAGATACGCTATAAGATCTGTCACTGAAAATTGAACCTCGACTCCCTGCTTGAAAACCAGTGGCTGGGAAGGGTAGTTGGGGGGAGGGTGGATAAAGTGGGGATGGTTAATGGGTGCAAAAATATAGTTAGTTAGAATGAATAATATTTGATAGCACAACAAAGTAACTATAATCAACAATAAGTTAAGGCATACTTTAAAATAACTATAATACAAGAGTAGAAATGGAATGTTCCTAACACAAAGAAATGTTAAATGCCTGAGGTGATGGATACCCCAATCACCCTGATTTGATTAATTCATATTGTATGCCTGTATCAAAGCATCACACGTACCCCATAAAGATATACAACTATTATGTACCCATAATAATTAAAAAGAAAAAAGAAAAGCTTGATAAAGTTTGCTATATCAAAATGTAAAACTTCTCTATGACAAAGGGCAATTATTTAAAAAGTCAGAAGATGAACAATAGACTAAGAGATGTTTGCAACATATAAAACAAAAAGACAATAAAAGTATTGCTGTAATCTATAAGAAAAACATGAACAACTCAATATCTCTGCAACGGAGCACTACTCAACAACGAGAGGTAACAAACTACTGATATATGCCACAGCATGGAGGAATCTCAAATCATTGTGTGAAAGAAGTCACACACAAAGGGGTATTACATACTGTATGACTCCATTTATATGAGTTCCAGAGTAGACAAAACTGGTATATAGTGATAGAAATCAGCAGTGGAGCAGGCGCGGTATCTCACGCCTATAATCCTAGCACTCTGGGAAACCAAAGCAGGAGAATTGCTTGAGCTCAGGAGTTCAAGACCACCAGAGCAAGAGTGAGATCCCATCTCTACTAAAAATAGGAAAATTAGCGAGGCATCGTGGTGCGAGCCTGTAGTCCCAGCTGCTTGGGAAATTGAGGCGAGAGGATCACTGGAGCACACGAGTTTGAGGTTGCAGTGAGATACAATGACACCACTGCACTCTACCCTGGGCAGCAGAGCGAGACTGTGTCTCAAAAAAAAAAAAAAAAGAAAGAAATCAGAGTAGTCATTTCTGGGAGCAGATTGATTGGGAAGGGAACTTTCAGGGGTGATGGATTTGTTCTACATCATGATATAAGTTACACGGGTGTATACATTTGTCAAAACTAATCAAACTATTCATTTTCACTTTTGTACATTATATTTCAATAAAAATAAAGAAAAATGTTCATGGAAATACCTCATGCCCCATCATTTTCATTTCTTTCCTTTTATTTCTGGTATCCACCCTAGTAGAACATTCACACATGACCACTGGGAAGCATGCTAACAAGGATTTCATCGTAACTTTGTGTAGTAGTGACATACTGACAGCACTAAACATCCATCAACATGAGATCATTAAAGCTCTGATACACCGCACTATTAATACTGTACAGCAGTTACAACTCTTTGCGTTGACACAGGGAATTCTCCATAACTTACAATTAAGAGATGAAAGCAGAGTAAAATACACAGTGTGGTACCATTTATGATTATAAAGGGAAAAAATGATTTCTGCAAGTAAACGTAATGTCTATAAAGACATCCTAAGGTCTGGGAGAGTACAAACCAAATGGTGACAGTGGTGCCTGTGTAAGGAGCTCCCTGGGATTGGGGATTGGAAGAGGACTAGGGATGTTTGATTTTTTTTTTTTTACAATGACAGAATATTCGAGATTTTTTTCAGTGATATGAAAGTTTTTAAATGTTTAAGAGAAACTGTTGAACTGTGTCGGATTCTGTTCAGAAAATATACGTACTGGTGTTCCGAAGGAAGTAAAAGCTGGGATTTCCCTTTCTTCTCAGGTCACACAGTACTTGCTTGACAAAGCCCTGATCATAGATGAAGATACGCTATATGAGCTGTCACTGAAAATTGAACCTCGACTCCCTGCTTGAAAATCTGGCCTTGCCCCTGAGTCCGCAGAGTATTCACGGAAAGCGGGACAGACGGAATTGTGCATGCCACGCCTCACAGGGTGCAGCATGGAGCCCGTCTCCCTTCTCCACCGAAGAAGATGGAACCAGACTGGAATTGTGTCTCCAGCCAGAGAGAAAACTCAGCTGTTTGGGTCAAAGACAGATGCTTAAGACTCGGGTGGGAAGGTGAAAGCATGATATTTAGTAAAGCTGATGGCACATTTTACATAAGGGAATGTAGAGGCGAGATGCTAGTAGCCATTTTAATGGAACAGGCGAGAAGGTATATTTGAGACTCTGTCCCGCGTCTTGTTAGTACTCAGGCACAAGGATCCGTGGAAAAGACCTGTGATGTTTCCCTGGCACTTTACTGGCCCGGGCACACCTACCAATCTTCTCCTAGGATTTAACTGCTTCCATTACATTTCCTTGTGTCACAAGCTTCACAGAGAAGCTGAGGCTTCCTCCACAGGGACGGGCCAACACACAAGCAGTTCCAGTCCACAGCATGTGCATGGTTTCCAGTGCATTATAAATATTTATATTTGAGAAATGGTATGTTCTGAAACTGCCTTTCCAGTCTTTAGGCGACAGGATAGGAAAGAAATGATGACAGACAAATGGACTGTAGGTGACATTTCCTTAATTACATACAGTGGGCTGTGCCTCGGAGGATTTCAGCCAGTGGCTGACTTGGGGTTGGGGTGGGAGCTCATTCCTGAGACAGCTGGGCCCAAGAACCAACCGCCTTGGAGAGGCAGCTGCGGAGTTTGCAAAAAGGTGCACGCCCACCTCACCGACAAAACTGTGGAACATGGTGGAGGCCACCAAGTGCTATGGGGAACAATGGGTTCCGATACCAAGGGAAAATATGTACCTGAAAATCGTCCCTGCACCTTTTGCTTGTTTTCTGTCCCCCCTCATAGTACTGTAGGAATCTATCCTGATTTACACAAACATTTTTTGGCTCACTAGGAACATTGGCTGTATTTTTTAAAAAACACCTTAGTGGGATTTTCTTTTCAAAGACCCACATTTCCATATGCTGTTGGTAGCTGTCTTTGTTTAAAAATGATTTTGAGATATTTCTGAGTGAGAGTATCATAAGTGCATGGGAATGGACCCAACCACCCGACAGCTGTTAAAGTGAAAACCAAATGCAGGGGTTAGTCCTGCTATCCTAGGCTGGGGAAGTGACCTTACTTTTCCCAAGATAGTCAGTTATTGAAGAAATAGGGCTATCTCATTGTTTACCTCCCTCTTCTCTTCTCAGGGAGACTGCTGCTTTAAAAGAAGGAAGAGAAAAAATATAGAATTATTATTACCTGAGCCTATTGCACCTGACATTTTCTCTTAGAGGCATGAAGCTTATTGATGCTGACAATGAAAAATTGATCTGTCTGGCTGTTTCCCCTCTTTCCTTGCACTTTAATTATGTTGGTAGAGCTAACAGCTGATAATAAATTCCACTTGCTAGCTCTTAAGACCCCATGAAAGAGCTAGCATTGATAATGTACCATAGAGGTAGAGAATGTACATTTTCTGCACGGTAAGGGCCATCTCTGTACATAACTATCTAGTGAAATAACAATTAAGTAAAATATTTATAATATTTGAAGACCATTCCAAAAATATTTTCAATAGCTCATTAGCCAACAGTGTAGCACTAAACCCGAAGAGGGTTATTTATGGATGCTGTATTTTTCTTTTTTTAAAAAAAGTTGCTTGTTTGTTCTCTTTAGTTTCAAATAAAAAGTTGATGCATCTTGATGCATGATTAGAAGCATGGGCCGTTTGGATCCTAACAATGTATAACTTGTGATTTATTTCTCAGTGTTCAGAAACTGAGGGTTTGAAATAATATATGTCAATTGCACCAAACACCTCAAGGTCTTGCAGAAGAAAAGTAAAAGTAAAGGTTAGCTTTCTTGGCTTAAGAACAGTCATGAAAGGTGAACTGAAGCCAGGACAAATCCTTGAAAGGACCACACACGTACTAGTTTCAGGGAAAGCAACAATGGGAAGGTCCATGAGTTCTGCTCTGCCTTGATGTCACCAAAGTCCTTTGGAGGGAAAGGGATGGTTCTATATGCACTTTCCCTGGAAGTTTGGACTCATTTCTTTGACTCAAACGTTCCAGAGGCACTGCAGCTATGCCTACTAAAGAAAAATAAGAGATAGAGGAATTTCCAAATGTTCCTCCCCTTTTGGAATGCAGGTTTTCCTCCACCGGTGACAAACCTTTTGCCCCTATTTCCTGCAGGCTGTTGGAGGTGCCCTGGTCATCTGCAGGCACTGTCAATTGCTATGCTGATCCTTTGCTTTCTTTTTGTTTTTTTGTTTGTTTTAAAGATGAAGTCTCGTTATGTTGCCCAGGCTGGCTTCAAACTCCTGGGCTTAAGCGATCCTCCTGCCTCAGCCTCCAGAGTAGCTGGGACTACAGGCGTGCGGCACCACACTGGTCCTTTAGCATTTTATTGAGAGTTCCATGGCCCTCGTCTGCTTCCTGGATTCTGGAGCTTCGTTGAAGGTGCAAGAGAGCAAGAGAGAGAACTCCACCTCCCAGGGAGTTCCTTTTGATGACCTGCACCATTTGTGGGCCAGCTGGGATAGGAATGCACATTTTTTAAAATCCTCAATTTGGTCACATTTAAAATCCCCAAAAGCAATTTGCAGTGTTTCTTCTGACCCATTTCTAAGAGTAGATGGGAGGTCAGGCTCTAACAGCCAACTAGCAAGCATGTAAACTGTAAAATTAACCTAGAAAATCACAAGTAAAATCCAATTTCATGCTTTCAAACGAATACCCACAATTTGTACTGTCAATGGAATTATCTTTGGGCTTTTAGGGGATGCCTTTGGTTATTAGCTAAGACATTCAGTTTTGCTACAGCGACAAATCTCTTACCTGAGCCGATATATTATTTGACAGATTCAGGCACAAGGTAGAACATTGTCACTTTTCCTTAGTGCCTTTCTGAAGGAATTTAAAGAAAGAATTTTAAACTGCTGTTGCAATATTTTCAAGTGGCTCTCACACAAAGTCCCATTACTGTTTGTTAAATTTCAGTACATCTTAACGTACTACTTATAAACAAATGAAACTCATAGACACCGAATCATTTGGGAAAGAAAAATCCATTATGGTCCCATGCGGAGCGTGTAATGACGGATCAGCGCCTCTTCGCCCACGTTGTTGTATGAGACAAGCTCTTGGGCTCTCAATGATCGGACAGCTTTTAAATTCTGAACTAAAAAGAATAATGCAATAGAGGGGTTATTCCCAATAAAATTAACTTTTATTTAAAAGCAAAGGATTTATTTAACTTTTTAAATTGAACTTTTTACTTGATCTGATCTGCTCAAAGAAAATAAGAGTTCTGCTTAATGATGTCTAACCACTGTCTTTGACACAACCCGTTCCATTTTTGACAGGAAAGCCAGTTGTAAAAGAGCACTGAACTGGGCATCCCCGCCCTGGGTCCCAGGCCTGGATCTCCATATACTAACTGAAAACCTTAGGCCAGTGTTTACACCTCTCTGAGTCTCAGTTTCCTCATCTGCAAAATGGTATGAGTAGCAATTCTTGTGCTGCCTACCTCACAGAGCTGTCATGGCAACCAAATGACTGTCAACCGTAAAGTGCTGTCCAAATGTGAGGTGACATGATTGTTAGCCTCAGCTCTCTTTTGTAGAAGATCGAAATGTATTTCTTTATTGTTTGTATGTGTGTGATGAGCAAACACATGCGTTAGTCTGAGAAGCATATTGTTCGTGTCCAGCTACTTTGCAAATCTGTGGACATTTGTGATTTCGACGGAGGGATTTGCGCTGTGGCCTAACACTTGTCAGGTGAGGTGTAAGTTATGCCTATATGCAAATTAAACTTCGCCTTTCTTGAATACTTGGAACTTTCATTGGGTTCTTCATTTAAGTCTTTTCTCATTTTTCTACATTTTCCTCTTCTTAGCAATAAGCTCCTTCCAGTATTCTTTTACTTCGACAATTGAGAGTGAAAAACCGTTTAGAAGAAGCTCATGTAGCAGGTAATTTGGGAGACCTTCCAAAAGATATGAATGATCAACTAGTCACACTTTCTTTCCAGGGCTTAGATCTTTCCTGTGACATCCCCAGCCCACATTTGACTACCTCCAGACATGGAGAACTCACTACTCCCTGCAACAGCTCAGTCCATCCAATGGCAGCTCAACGCTCCTGAATGGGCTGTGGAGACAAGAGAAGCCGCTGGGGGGCTGGAGGGAGGAGGTGCTCGCCCAGCAGTCACTAAGTTCAGCCTAGGATGGGCTCCTGAGCTCTGTTCTCGTCTATCAAATAAGACTCATATCTACCCCTACAATTACTGCAAAGGTTATGTGAACTAGTATATTAATATAGGAAAATACTTTAACTTTTGCCAAGTAGATGAATTTGTCCTAATGTTTATTGCTGAAGGACTTGTGATACAGCTGTTGAACACAAGAGTGAAGTGAGGAGAGGGGTCCCTCCTGCCCAGGTAGCTTCCTTTTCTGCTTCTGAAATGGTCATTCCAGGCTGGTGGGGCTCCTTCATCTTGTGGCTTAGCCATCCCACAAGGCATTGTCCTGGCCGGCAAGGTCAAGTCTGGGCCCTGCCGCAGTCATGCTCCACCTGGACTCAGGAACACAAAAGAGAATAAGCCCAAGACAGAGACTTTTTTAAAGAAAAACAAGTGATATGGCAGCTGTCATCTTCACTTCTGTTCTTGTCCCTGTGGCAAAAGCCAGCTACATGGCCACGCCAGTGGGGATAGAGCCCTTGAGATTTGAAGGGGATTGGCAACGAGAGAAAGGAACAGGTGGCATGTGGCAGGGATGGCGCTGGAGGATTTCTGAAATCTGGAATTTTTGCTGGGAGCCACTAGTAGAGGTTCCATCCCCATCACACCACCTTTGTAAGAAGCTTGAAGATGACCAGGTCCCCAAAGAAGGCACTCTCTCTTCTCGACAACATCTCAACTTCTCTTCTGACCTTGCTCATTACCAAACACATCAATTTACACCATTAAATATAAGTGCTGGAGTAGGGCTTGTGGAGGGGGCCCTAAATGTCGATTAAGAACTGGGAGAATAAAAGGAAGAGGGGTTTTTCACTGTAACTGCTGTTCTTCGAAGCTGTGCTTCCATGCTCTTCGAAAGCCTCATCGTTTTTTGGATCTTGGAGCTGGACAACTTCAGGGTCACTGCATTTATTCTAGTTGGTGCTGGAACTGACTTGAAACAAGTGTGTGTGCAAAAGAGCTATTTTGGGAAGAAATAGGCCTAGAGGGCCCCCCGCCCCACCCTATCCCAACCCACAGAGCCCAGTCTCCTGAGCAGCCTTCAGCCCCAGGGCCCTCCAGCTTGCTGACTGTTCTGCCAGAGAGGCCCAGCGGCTGGGGGCTGGGGGCCCTGCTGAGAGAACATGAAATCAGTGTGGTTGGTCCTGATCTTCAGTTATTTTAGGAAAAGAACATAGAAGAGCCTAGAAAATACCTGAGTATATCACATATGTAACAGGTAAGTAACACTTTGTAAAAATTTTGACTCAGCATGAGCTAATGACAGCACATACAGATGCTCCTTGACTTACTATGGGGCCATCCTAAGTGGAAAACATAGGTGGAAAATGCATTTAAAGCCCCTAACTTACCGAACGTGGCAGCTCAGCAACGCAGTGCACCGTAGAGTATCAGTTGTGTGCCCTGGTGATCGTGCGGCCAACGGGGAGCTGTGCCTCCCTGGCCCGGCCCAGCATCCCAAGAGAGTTTCATCCCACATGTCGCTAGCCTAGAAACAATTCAAAATTCGAAGAACAGTTTCTGCTAATTACATATTGCTTTTGCACCATCATAAAGTTGACAAATCATAAGTCAAACCATTGTAAGTCGTGGACCGTGTGTACATTAACTGAAGTATAACCAATATACAGTGAAATGCTTGAATCTTAAATGTACAGCCTGAGGAATTTTCACATGTGTGAACAACGTATAACCACCCCCACATCAAAACCTTCCAGCCCCCAGAAAGTCCCTTCACGTGCTTCCCAAGCAGTACTCCATGAAAAGGTAAAATAGATATTTTTGCTATGAATCGTGTTTAAAAGAATTGGAAACTCTGACAGAGAACCCTCCTGGGTAGGAGCTTATTCCTGGGGCTCCACTGCCTGCTCCGTCAACCCCTCTGAGCATGTGCTGGGTCCTGAGAAGGAAGAGAAAGGACTCAGCTGGTGATGTTCACATGGCCACGGAAGCTGAGTACGTGACCATCACCAGACGCCGAGGCAGGCTCCCTTGAAATGCCAGGACTGCTGTCCAAGATCCTGGCGGGGCACTGCTATTTACAGGCAGCCTTCCCGGTTGGTGGAGGATGGCCCAGGCAGGGCTATTTTTAAGCCGGGCCTTGGCCTGCCAGGCCTTCTGGCTGGTAGATTAAGCTGGTGTGGACGGAAAGTGAGATGTGCCATCTACTTCAGATGGCCTGATCTTGAACAGAGACGTGACTGTATCTGTCCCTGGATCTAGGCTCCAGACGACATGTTGGAAGGAGGTCACTCTAGCCTCTGGCTCAGTGCCTGGTCAGCTGCTGGAAAGAGGCAGCTTTAGACGTCTCTCCCCTCTTGGACCTTGGCTTGCAGGGTTCATTCTCCAGAGCTGACTGGGGCCTCAAGGATGGTACACCTGAGAGGAGGAAGAAACGAATCCCCCAACAGGTGTGCAGCTTCCCCTGCAGGCCCTTCCGTTCTGAGACCCACCCTGCCCGGCTGGGCGGTCGGCCAGGCAGGCTGCAGGCACTAAAGCCCCTCTCAGAGCCCTGGGAGAAGCAGCCTCCAGACCACGCTCGGGGAATAAGGCCTCTGCCTTTGCTCTTCAAGGGAGAGGGAAACGTTTCAGAGAAAGGGCAGGCGCCAGAAAGAGCCCAGGGCCCAGTGCAGAGGAGTCAGCGGCCTGTATTCAAGGGCACAGCTGGGGGAGCAAGTGTGTCCTGGAGCCTGGGCAGGGATTGGCCGACACCCTCAGGAGCCGCCCAGGCCGGGAGTCTTTTCAAGGCCCGGCTCTGCCAGCTCCTGTTATATTTCTTGGCTGTGTGTGTACAGCAGGACGTGGGACACTCCGGCTTCAAGGTCAGTGGGTCCGTGAAATTCTGCTTTATTCCTGCAAGGAGGAGGCACTGCTAGGGCCAGTGTGAGGGGCCCTGGAGGAGTGGACGCGGGGCTGCAGACGGGGACCACGTACAGGACCATGGGCACTGCATGCACGTGAGGAAGTAATGGTGACTCGATAAAGAAGCCAGCAGAGTGCCCACTCTTAGCTCCCCACTCCTCCTTCACACAGGTGGGGACAGCTTAGTCCAAGAGGCCAGAAACATATGAGCACCCTGCTTGCAGACCTTCTTTTTGATAGTGAATCAGGGACTTTTCTTGATGGAAAAAAGAAATCTAAATGCTGAATTTTGAAACTAACTTTTGGACAACTTTAAACTTTAAATTTCTTTCCCTTGAGATATGCAGAGCCTCATCCACTCATTTCTGGGAATGTTTTTCCTTGGCAGTATCAAAAGAGGTGCAAATAGTGACTAGGAGTGAACTAACTAGAAAATTAAAATTTTAAGGCCCTCAAAAGGAGCTAATTACTAATAAGCTCGAATAGCTGGACCCAATTTAAGCTGGTGAATATTGTTAGAGATTCGTTTTTGAAATCACTAATACATGGATAATGGGCCAAGTAACCGTCCCCCCTCCCCACTGGAAGTCAAAAGAAAAAGCTGCAGAATTGGCCGCAGTGTGTTTCATCCACGGCAAAGGCCTGTTCCCTGCTATAATAGCTTGCTTGCTTGGCTCTCAGAGGTTATACCAGTCCTGTTCTTGAGTGGGTGGCATCTCTGCCTTCAAATGCTTTGAATGAGTAGAGAATGACATTTGCCAAACAGACCAAAGCCCATTGGTATCCTCAGTGTTGCCCTTTAGACATCTGGAAAGCATTGCCAGGCTCTGCGACCCTCACGGTGTCTGTTGGAATCAGGAGGGTGGCAGTTAGTGCCTTCATGGCAAGGATAAGCTCGTTAATCTGGTGTGCGCCTTTTCCAGAAGGGCGGCTTTTCCTGTCTGTCTGTTCCTGAACTCACGTCCTTGGTCTGTTCTCTCGCTCCTCTCA
>CAUYSK010031516.1:0-70639 GCA_963575035.1 Avahi laniger
AACATGGCGACGTCAGGAGCTGGTGGTCCTGTTGATGATGGCAAGAGTGGAAAGGCCCCGGTCGCTCAGCGCATCGACCCGAGTCGCGAGAAACTGACTCCCGCACAACTGCAATTCATGCGGCAGGTGCAGCTTGCCCAGTGGCAGAAGACGCTGCCACAGCGGCGAACCCGGAACATCGTGACCGGCCTAGGCATCGGGGCCCTGGTCTTAGCTATTTGTATCCGTCCGGGCTCCAGACTCACGGAGACCGCATGTGGGGGTAGGGGAAGGGGAACAGAAGACTTTAGGAGGACTGAGGCAGCCATTTAATGTTTGGGTACAATGGGGTTAATACCTTACCTTGTCATTCTAAGATACTCTTAATATGATTTTTTGATAACAACAATAGTTGTGGGTCAGGCCTCAGAAAGAGCAGTGGGCTGGAGGCCGGGATCATTGATTTGGGAGAATGGGAGGGTATCAAGGGTGGTAGAGCACGTCTAAGAAAAGGGAATGTGCATATTCCATTTCCTGAACCCACCTCCCCAGATGGTTACACCTTCTACTCGGTGTCCCAGGAGCGTTTCCTGGATGAGCTGGAAGACGAGGCCAAAGCTGCCCGAGCCCGAGCTCTGGCAAGGGCATCAGGACCCTAATCTGGATGGGCACTGCACATCTCTAACCCGCTGGAGCTCCTTCACATGGTGGATGATGCCCCACGACCCTGTAGAAATTGAAGCCTGCTCATAGCATCGCTGGCCTTCTCACTAACCTTGGACCATGATTGAGCCAGAGAAGCCAAGGACTTATGCATTTAGCCACTGTCAGGGGAACACTGCCCACCTCACACTCACTTTTTGCAGTGATCGAGCCCTTCTTGTAGTTTGTTTCCTTGTTTGATGGGTGTACGACCTTGGTTTTTCCCAGAGTTTCTGACTTTGTGGTTTACCCTCTTCACCTCCCAGGGGCACAACTGTTATGCGGATAGGTGTTACAGCTTTGTACAGTGTTGGAGCCTAAAGTGGGAAAGGTAATGTCAAATTGAGAGTAATAAACTGAGTCATCTCTCCTGGAGCCAAGTCAGTGTGTGGGGGCTGAGACTGCATGGCACTTCATACTGGAAAGCTCCACAGGCAGTAGCTGTGGTGGTGGTGTTGCCCCGGGGAGCTGTAAATGTTTAACTAGAATTACTTTTTCCATGAGATCTTTCCACCCGATTTAAGGGAAAGATCACTGGGCTGTTTGGGACTGAACTACATCTTAGGGGAAGAAAGGTCACTCTTCTGTTCTCTACCCTCAAGAACACTAACTCTACTGCCTTTTCTCATCCCTAGAGAGAGAAGTGGATGATGGATGGAAGACAAGCAGCCTTCATTCTTTTAACTTTCACTGGTGCCTGCCTGTGCAAGCCTAGGGTGGGGTCTGGAGGGGATCTCAGCTTGGTCAAGTGGATCACTGACCTTGCAGTTTCCTCATGAACTGGTGCCAGGAAGCCAGAGGGCTGGGCAGCTTCCACGCCTGCCTCCCACTGTGAATGGAGAGTCCCTTTTTTTTTTTTGAGACAGAGTCTTACTCTGTTGCCCTGGCTAGAGTGAGTGCCGTGGCGTCAGCCTAGCTCACAGCAACCTCACACTCCTGGGCTCAAGCGATCCTTCTGCCTCAGCCTCTCAAGTAGCTGGGACCACAGGCATGCACCACCATGCCCGGCTAATTTTTTCTATATATTTTTAGTTGTTCAATTAATTTCTTTCTATTTTTAGTAGAGACGGGGTCTCACTCTTGCTCAGGCTGGTTTCGAACTCCTGAGCTCAAACAATCCGCCCACCTCGGCCTCCCAGAGAGCTAGGATTACAGGCATGAGCCACCGTGCCTGGCTCAGTTTCTTCTTGAATAGGGTTTAGGCTATACTTAATATTATTTCTCTGGAGAATGTTAGTCCTTAATTTTAAGTCTATGCCCAAATTGGTCTATTTTCCCAGGACATACACCGTGCTACTTCTATAGGAATGAGGAAGTCTCTTCTAGTAGGTAGGTCGGTCTATACATACCTCCTAATATACGAGGACTTGTAGGCAATCAGAAAAGGCTATGTATACATATATGGCATCCTCCGTATTGGCAAGAGAATGACTGAGAAAGATGAGGCTTTTACCTCTGTTGAGGGCTGCATGAACCCCCTACATCCAAATCTCCAGATGAACTTGAACATGCTGATTCTTGCACATCTAGTCAAGCTTGTTGAGAGGTGGAACCCAAGTCCATTTTAAATAAGGGCCCCAGGAGATTCTTATACATACTAAAGTTTGAAGACCATTGCTATGCATTCTTCACATTCTTCACAAAACTTATCTAAAGGGATTGCTAAGGATCTTCTTTATATTTGTGTCTGGGGACATGTAAAACAAAAATCCTCATGACTGTACCAGGATTTGCTGTTTGCACTATAATGTTGTGGAGGATAGAATTTTCTTCCCATGATACTAAATTCTTGTACTCCTAAGTTAGCTTTTAATAAAGTCCCATTGCATTTTCACAAGTCCCTATTGTTTCACCTATGGAATGATGCATAATTAATGAAGCTTTTCTCACATGGGGATTCTTGGCTTTCTGGTAGCTGGAGCAGAACAGAGGGGCTGAGGAATGGCAGACAGTCCTCACTCTTGCAGGGTGGAATGAAGACACTAAATTCTCACCTGGTCCCAGTAAATCTCTCTGGAAAGGCTAGAAGATATCCGATGATGACAAAGGTTCAAATAAGACTCTAGGAAGTTGCAAGTGTGGATCCAGGAGGCAGGCCGAAGAGACGGGGACAGTAAGTGAAAAACAAAAGGAGCAGTTTGGCTAGAAAAATGAGAATGTATATGTAAACATGAATTTCTTTACCAACATCTATTTAGATAATTTAGGTAATTACATAAGGCATCCTATTTGACTTGGGATAGTTCTGGCCTAGTTTTCTTGTCTCACTGCAATCCTTAAATGCTCCTCTTTCACTCCCAAAGGTATTCCAGTTTAGATTTAAAATGATATGCCTGTGCAGTAAAATCCAGTCCTCCCATTCCCTTTGCTGGTGACACATGCCCGCGTTCTTTCATTAGAAGCTTACCAAGTCCCTTTAAGCACATCTGATTGCTTAGCCTTAGAGTAAGTTTGAATAAGGTGATCTGAGATTGTGAAGGCAGTGACATTGGGCTAGAGAAGTACCGGGTCCCACTGGTACTAGGTGTAGAGCGCAGGAAGGGTGACATCAGAAAGAATGGTATAGAATGGGAGATTTGGGACAAGCAAGGCAAATGTGTCAACTTCACAAGTTTGCTTCAGGTCATTTCTGGTACTACCAAGAAGTTTATTATTTCTGATAATATTTTTTCATAAAAAATTATGTTTGTAATTCAGAGCACTCAGAATGTTCAGAAATTCTCTTCTTATCAGACCGTTGGATGTACTTATTTTTATAACTTTTTTTGATTAACTTGATAAACATATGTGAAAATCATACTTTTATTCTGATTTATTTATATTAATATTTATAGCAATGTTTTCCAGGGTTTTTTCCCCCATAATCTCTGGTAATAGTCTAAATAATATTAATGACATACCAGAAAAAAAAATCTCTCCTTTTCCAGGCCATGTCGGTAGTCTAGAATCATAGAAAATTGGACATCTCTATTTAAAGAAAGTAATTACCATAGATTTTATTAGGTTTGGGAGGCAGAGAAGAAAGTTAAATAAAACTGGGGGCTAATATTTAGTATTTAATAATTTTGGGGAAAAAAAGACACTCACATAACTAAGTTCCATTGCCGCTGCCAGAAAGTGTCCCTGAGAAAATAAACATATGCACCCCCTCCAAAGGAAAAAAAAAAGTGAGAACAGGATTTTTTTTTCACTTAGTTTGCTGTTTGTTTCTAAAAAAAATCCACCCCCACATAGGTCACTTGGAATTCATTTTGTCTACATCCTGGACTGCACGTAGGGAGGGGAAAAAAAAAGAAAAAAGGAAAAAAGAAAAGAAAAAAAAATGCCTGGGATCTGAAAAGAGGAATGTGGTAGGGCATGGGAATCGCAGTGTCCTGGTGGTCACCAGAGCATATTTTGGCTTGTCTTAAAACAAGCAAGCACCGTTGGACCTCTGGAATACGAGCAAATTAGTCCCGCTATCGGGCTACCTACCAGAGGCCCCACGCCTGAGAAAAAGTGTGTGGGTTTGAGCTGCAGCCCGAGGCGCTGGCAGGCCCTTCTGTCTGCCCCTGCCCGCTCTCCGACTTCCAGTACTGCTCCGACCTCTGCCCTACCCGGTGTACTGTTACAGTTCATTTCAATAATTAAACAGTTCGGAGACGGCAAGACTTTCGTGTTGTCAAGAGAAAATCAGGGCAGTGGCTTTTTCTTCAAACTGAAATCAGGAGCGTTTGGGTTTAATTATATCAGCTAGTGCCTGTTCATTAATTTTCCCAATCACAGGGAGACATGTTTGCCGGGGAGATTGGCAACGGGCGAGAGTGGTTATTAAGGCAGGGCACTGCAAAGGAAAGGTATCCGAACTCTGACAAAATCAGGCGTCTGAAATTTCAATCAAGAGCCCCCGGGTTCCGGTGGCAGCTTCACTCCCTGCAAAAAGACAGCTTCTCTCCCATCTGGAATCCCATGTCGCTCAGGGAAACCGGCTAAGTCATTGGACACCAGCTCCAAATATGCTGATGTTCCAATGCCAGAAAAATAAATGGCTCCCTCTGAACTCCAAGTAATTGGTTGATGTACCACTTTTGAAAAGTCTCTTACATCCTCACTCACTACTGCTCAGTGAAGCTTTACCACCTCCCCACTTCAAGAAAAGAAAAAAAAAAGGCAATATAATGTACTTAGTGAAACCAGCAAATTTGCCGTTTTTGCTACTTTAGCAAAAATGTTAATGCTTCAACTTTTTGTTAGGGATGTCTTGGAAATTCTGCTTATTTTTTCTCCTTTGGAGAGTTTAATGTGTACCTTAATGCCCCCTTTCATTATCGGCCTGGCCTTCTTCCCAGCTCTTCCCTGCTGACTCCGGACCTATCCTGGTTATTTTGTGGTCGTGGCTGGCTCTTGGTCCTTCAGACATGTTTGTGGCTTATAATGTATCAAATTAGATGCTACACAGTCTCCTAGGTCTCCTCCCTATGCCCTGACAAAATTTGTCTTGCTCACAAATCTTAACTGGCCTCCCTATACTCTTTAATCGCCTATCTGCTATGTGAGTCTGAGAAATGCTCAATGTCTGTCTCTACTCAATGAAAACAGCCAAGTCATAATAATTCAAAGGTGTCCTACTAAACTCTCTTAATCTTTGAGGATACAGTTCACCAGTGAATCTTCACCTAGACATACCTTGCAGAAAGAAAAAGAGAAAAACAAAAACAAAAAAATAAAACAACAAAAAACAGTTCACCAGGGAATCTCCTTGATGTTTAGGCCCTCAGCCTAAACATAACATGTTGCTTATGCTGGGGCTCTAGAGAATGAAGCAACGGCTATCACAACCCTAACTTGTACCAATTTCAGCTGAAGAACTATATTTTTTTCCTGACTAGCCAAACATTCAAATAGAGTGACTATTAGAATTTGTGTGATATTTTTCATAGGTTAGCTATAACTTCTATAGGTTTTGAGTTAAAAACATTAGTTTTGGAACTAGATATATTAGACTCACATTCTAATTCTGCATATTTCTATCTGTAGGACTTTGGGCAAATCACCTATGATCTATCACCATTTACTCATCTGTAAAATGGACCCCATAATAGTACCTATGTCAGATGTTGTTAGAAGGATTAGATGAATAAATATGCCTATAGAATAATGTCTTGTCATAGGCAATAAGTGCCAGTTCTTACTATTATAGTACCATCAGCCAATTTCTATTACAGCATCTAAGACTCTGGTTCGTAAATTTTATTTACCTGCTTTTATTCCTTTGTAAGTTCTTTGAGAATAAAGACTTGAGTTCTCTTCATCTCTGTATCCTTACTGTATCATTGCAGTGCCTTGTATAAAGTTACTCAATAAACATTTTTTAAATGGATGAATGGATGGATGATGGCTGGCTGGATAGATGGATGAGTGGGGAAATAGATGGATATATGGATGGATATATAGATATATAGCACCAGGGTTGCTCTTAAGAAATCATTTTAAGATCATGAAAGTGTCCCTTATGACATCTCTCTTTTTATCAGTCTCTTCAGCTGTTCAGATTACGGTGCCTTTCCAAGCTTGGACATTCTTCATGCCTTGTTTTCCTTCTTCCTATCAATTTTTTCCTCTTTAGTCCTTTAAATGAATGGTTATCTGATTTGATCAGTAAGTGAAAGGGACTTTATGTGCTACAACTTTTAGATAGCTTGTATATTTTATCAGAGATTTTTTTTTTCCTCACTGCTTCATTCCAAGGAAGTGACTAACATGGGAATTTAAGTAAAGCTATTAGGAAAAGTATTTTCTGTAGGAGGCTTTTGGAATTTCTTTAAATCATGCCCTGTAAACATCTGTCTTCTCTACCTGGGGCTAACGCTGACCCTGAATGGTCCTTTGTTCCAACACATAAACAGATGAATAAACTCATTTTGGGTGAAAAGATAGGGAGCAAATATTGAAAGAGCAAAAGCCACGAGCAAGCCCTTCTAGCATATGTGAGTTATAGTTTAGCGATAGGTTGAACACTTGCAGTTTAGCCTCCCTCCCCTCCCCTTGGGGAAGTGAAGCCAGAGTGTCAACATGAAATATTCAAGTCTCACATTTTCCAGGTGTACATAAGCCAAATCTTGCAATGATGTTGGCAACATCTCACAGTTGCAAAATAATAGGGAAGTTTTGAAGCGAATGATTCTCTGGCTATCTTAGGAATATCCTTTATTCCTACTTATTCTTTCAAACTTCATATTTCAGCAGTGGTGGAAGGTCAAAGTGGAACTCATACAAGTGTCACCTATTTTGCTGAGGTAACAGGTATATAATAAGGACATTCTAAAGCTAAAAATGCAATGGATGAAGCAGAATTGAATAAAAAGTCTGAAGCTGAATGTTCACACTGTTGGGACATTTATTAATCAGGTTGAGGATTTACCAGTCCAAATGCCTGGCTAATGGCTGTTAGTTACTAAAAGCATATGTAGAGCACAGTTGAAGGTCCTCAAATCACAGAGGAAGGTAACGTAGGGTGAAGGATACCACTGGGATCACCTTTTCATTGTAAGCAACTCCTACTCATTGTGGATGCTCTGCAAGAAGTTCATAATAGAAGATGCAGAGGAGAAAGAGAGGGTGACATCGAGGTCACATATGGTTAAAGAGTAAAGACAAAAAGGCAAGGGGAAAATCAGCACAGGATGTAAAAAAGAAGCAGTCACAGAGGAGAGAAAAATCCAATAATTTAAGCTGCAGTGGAAAGGAAAAATGATCAGTGGAAGGTATAACTTGCAGAAAGATAGATCAGTGAGAGAAGTAAGAAACAGAGAAAGAGGGTATGTTTATTATATACCTACTACATTCTGGGCAGGGATGGCCATGTTGTAACATATCAACAATCTCCGTTTCATAAAAGAAGAAATTGGGACTCCTAGAGGTAAAACTACATGTCTCAGGTCAGTGTTAAGTAAAAACAAGTCCGAGATTCTAATGTGCGTTGTCTAGAGCCATCTGCATTGTTTTTTGTGTCTTCTGCACTTTTTCCTGTACCTTCCAACTTAGTAAGGGCTTTTGATTGGGCGAACATGTTCTTTAGTTTCCTAAAAAATGGTGGAGCCTCCAGGGGAATAGAATGGTATGGTGGAAAGGAAGCTGCCATGGGACTGATGGATTCCTTAGTTCCAGTACAAGCTTTGTCACTAAGTAGCTCTGTGCTTTTGCCACCAGTCTAGGCCCCTTCCTTCCTCATCTGTTTAACGAGGGGCTAGGGACTCAATGTTGTCTTAAGGTAGCTGTTGGCTCCAATATTCTATGGTTCAATGGAAATAAAGGAAAGTGAATATAACTAGCAAGGGCTGGGTTCTAGAAATAGTACATAAATATGCTCCCACCAAGTAAGGGTTGTTAAGGTCATTAGGAGAAGTGCTTTAAACTTACATTACATTAAGTAGATGCAAAAAAATTACAGAGAATATTGAACAAATATGAAATTCAGGAGACAGATATTTCAAAACTTTTTGGAAAGTGTTTGAAGGGAATAAAAAAGGGAAGTCAGTAGGAGAAAGACTGAATCCAAGTTTTCCCCTCTTTGGGGAAACAGCTACACTGCAGATGCTCCTTTCCTTGTAACAGAATTGTGAACTGACTTCAGAATGTGGAGCCACTTGTTGTACTTTTCCCCCTCACTCTACTAATTTCAGATTATTTTCCTAGCTAAGTAATTTCATAGCCTTCATTTTATAACTTGCTGTAAGTAGTTAAACATTAACAATTAATCTCATACATCTTTTTTCTCCATTCAGAGACTACTAAACTAAACAACACAATTATAATCATCATCCTTTGCCTAATCATCAGAACTTATGCATATCTAACACACTTTATAAAGCTCTAAGCTATTTTCTATATATCAAAACATCTCTAGATTTTTTTATGCAGCAAGGTTGGTATGAATAAATAAGATTAAATTACAAATATGTTATAAAATTTGATTTTCATGCAATTGCACAAAGAAGACACAGTAGATTTCATTATTCTCATATATATATATGATAAATCTGAGGCACAGAGAGGTTGACATTCTTGCTTCAGTTTATAAAGTTAATTCGTGAAAATATGAGTCTACAACCCAGGTGCTCTAATTCCAGATCAAGTTCTCCCTTGACTATGGCCTGCTAATGTTCTCCTTTTCTCTGAAGCATCAGAGAAAGTTTGGGATAGAAGACAAGATAATAGAATTTAAATATTTGTTAATAGCTCTGGGTGCTAATGTGAACTTTGCTATTTACTTAACCACGCAGAAACTTTTTGACGTCTCACTTCTCAGAAAGAAACCAAACCCTCCAGCTGTCCCCAGTGCAGGTATTGAGGATGAAATGGAGCTTGGGGAAGAAGGGGTGAGTGCAGTGACTATACTCCATTCTATAGTTTATAACAGAGTAGAGTGCATTTTTAAAATTCGTCTGAAAATTACCACTTTGAAAAGTCAGTGGGGATCTGCAAGTACTAAATCCATATGTATCTGGGAAGTAAAAGATGAGCCTAACTGAAGATAAAATATTGCCTTCTACAATGATATTGAATTGAGAATCAATTCTACCATCATTCTTGGACCAAGTATAGAGATGTGTTCTTCCCAATATTCACATCAGAAAGGTTATTTTGTGGAGGCTTCTTTACTGCTGAGTCTTCACATTCCCGATCCAGGATGCAGAAACACATTTCATCTCACTTTTCAGCTCTGCTCTCTTGGTGGTGACTTCCCAGAACATATATTGAAAATGAATCATATGCTATGAGATTTCCATGATTAATTTGCAGTGTCTCCTGTTGTTATGGAGAAAGAAAATGGTAGTGTGTATTCATGTATTTGACATTTGAGAAGAATAGGAGTAGAAGGTGAAAAAGAAAGAGAAAAATATTTGGATATTTGTGGTGTGTGCAGAAAGTACGGTGAGACAGGAATACCATTTGAAGAAATGGAACATTCCCAAGGAGAGAGCAAGGCTTATGCCTGAAGACAACATGACAAGAAAAGCTCAGATACTTGAAATAAAAACAATTTTAATATTTTGGTATCAAAACCCCCAAATCTATGCACATTTGAAAGGTACTAAGCACAAGCTGAAACCAGAACAAGTCTGTGGCTCTTTGATGTAGGACAAATTCAGGACAGAGTGGTTGGAGCCCTAGGAGTGCGTTTTCCCAAAGGATTATAAAAGGATGCAGGGCTGGGCCAGGGCACATTCCTTCTCACGTTCTCCTTTACCTTTTCCCAGCTTCCTTTCCCATGTCTCTTGTTTATGCTGAATATTTAAGGCTTCTTCCTTTTAACAAATTCTTTAGTCTTTGACTTGCCTGTCACCACGGAGTTTTATGCTTTTGTTATAAGGCAGTGAGATTGCTCCACACACAGTCCAAATTGAGCAAAAACCCCTTCAAAAGCCCCCCAAATGATGGCATTGTCTGTTTTAATGTATGCTTAGAGAATGAAACAATCTGTTTCATTCCTTGTGTTAGAACAGCTGGAATGAAATGAATAGAGGGGGCTGAGCAGTTCTGCAAAATCTTTGATAATAGAGAAGTACAAGTGTTCCCCGTCAGCAGTAGGATGATAATTTCTCTGGTATGAATGATGTAACCAAGTGGCTGTATATTACTGCCCCATTCTTTCTCGTCCCAAGGCACCCTTGGAAACGCAATGCTACATCTCAATGGGATTTTCCAGTACAAAGATTCTTTTCAAATAACATAATTGTGGATACACACCACTCCTACAGAGGTAAGTATACTGAAGATGTGCCAAAACATTAGGGCAGAAATTCAGTTCCCATGGCACACTAGCAGGAATCCAACCATTTGCAGCAATAAATAAAATTTTTGTAGACTCCGAGAATATAAAGTACGCACTCTCTATAAGACTCAAATTGTTTGTTTGTTTGTTTTGGAGTAAAACAACCTGATAAATGACACAAGAGAGAAAAGTCTACAGGGACGCAGAATATTTTTGTTTCATAGCTGAAAATGGTATACTTCTGTTGCTCTCAAATATATGAAGCCAATAGATGATGAGCAATTAAATAACGAGATAACAATTCTTTACGCAATATTGGTTGAACTTTTACTTCCTTGATGGTCTGAAACTATGTAAACAAAATGAACAAACAAGCAATATAAAAACAACAACAATAAAAATCATCCGATCTAAGCTTCAACCAAAATGAAGTCTAGGAGAAAAGAGTAGCCTAACAGATGGAGAAAAAAATGGGTGAAAATAAATAGTTGGGTGTCAGATTTCTAGAAATTATTCTGTACGTACAGTAGTTGAATAAACTTGCTTTCACAAATATGGAGATCTACTACATAGAACATATAATTGGCATGGTTTAGATGGCTTCAGAAGAAGAATTGGAACCAATGGGTAAAATATAGAGGGGCAGATACCAGCTCAAGATAAAATAAAAATTAACTACCTTTACCCAACAGTAGTAATAATCGCCCTGACTGGGAGTTCTCAAGCAGAGGTGCTAGTAAGGAAGACCAAGACTTCCTGAATTTCCCAGGCTATGGTCGTGAAGCTATGCCAGATATAGTTTGTACATGTGGACATTTATTCCCTTAGGAGCACTATGAAGAATAAAATATAAGACACTTCTGTTAGGAAGTGAGCAGTAGGAAGGAATCTGGAATGTGGGTCACTGCTCAGAACTTTAGTAGATGCTGGTTTTGATCTAGCATTCATTCTTCCTCTTTTTTCTACTAAAGTCATTTGCATTTTCCTACGAAAATCAACTCTCCGCTACATTTAATTCATTCAGTTGAGATTCACATCCCTCAGTTCCAGGGAAAATCTTGTGACGTGGATCCACTCAATTAAATCATTGCCTCCCATGGCTACAGTGATTGGTTGAACAAGGAGTGTGTGACTCACAGCCAGCCAGTTAGAGCCAAAGAAAGAAACCTATTGAGTCTTTATGCTGCCATTGTTAAGAGGTTACCACAAAAGCCTAGAGTTTCTGGAAATCATTTTGTCATTACGATGGAAGAGCCTATGTGAAAATAAAATTACCCCAGAATGAAGCGCAGAGCCGAGAAACGGGAAGAATAAAAAGGACAATTTATCTAAGCTCCTAAAACCAGTCATATTTAAAACTAACCTGAACTTTTCATTCTGTGAGCATCTCTCTCCATACACCACTGTTTTACCATGCTCAAGTTGGTTTTCAGTCATATGCAACAAAATGTTCTGATTAATGCATGGATGTTGAGTGAGAACCATGATGTGAGGTCCGTGGACAGTCAGCGGTCTCCAAGGGCCAGGAGAAGGGCCATGGCAACCTTGGTTGCCTCATGTTTTTGTGTAGTAACTATCCCTCAATATCACACACTATTGACCTTAACCAGATTCTCTCTTCCTGTCATTGACTGAATCTTATTTTTGTTCTCTCAAGCTCTGCTAAATAACTTTGTTTTCTCACAGCCTTTCTAAACCAATCACAACTGATTTCAGGCATTCTGGACTTTAAGACATCTTATTTTTTACATGCCCAAATACCAGGTATAACTTGATACAATGAAAAAAAATTGACAATTAAATTGATTTAAAATGCTCACCTGTTACTGTCTCACTAGATTTGACACATCTCCATTTCTTAAATTCTTATATTGAGTCATGTATTATTATTTATTGAATTATGTGTTGTCTTTGTGTTTCATTTGAATACTCTAGAGAGGGAATTAAGTTATGAATGCTTAGAATGATGAACTATTTATATAACCATTTTATTTCTATTTTGAAATTGTTTTGGTAATTTTTAAATTCTCCTTAAAATACTTTGGTCAAATTTCTGGTACTTTTTTTTAATTTGCAAAAGAATTTAATACAATTTGATTAGACAAAATTTATGGTGCCTAATGAATATTTAAGCAATTATTTTTCTATTTTGTTTCTAACAGATTGTGCCTTGCAATAACAGAAGACAGCATGATGATAAAGTTAGAGGATGTAAGAAAAGTAGAATTTAGAAGGCCAGTATCTTAAGGTAGCAAAATGTTTTTTCAATATCGCACTTTTAGTTGAAAAAATAAAGCTAAACGACTCTACCCTTACCAAAGAAAGAAAACCAGTAACCTCTTTTTTCCCCTCAGATTTCAGGGCTTTTTAATTTTTTAAATAGTAAGCTATGTATAGGGAACAATAGTATATGTTCTGTATTGTGGAGCTAAAAGGCCAAATTGCTGGCCAGCAGAGGTGACTGGCCCAGGGTCCCAGCTCCTCTAGTCCCATCTGTCTATTCTTGAGCAGAAGGCAGCCGTATCCTGGGCTTACCTAGAGTTTACCACCATCCCTGAAGCTAATTATTCTGAAGCTTGGTCACTTTTAGAAGGAATTTTAATCAACAAATGGCTCCAAAGGGAACAGAACTGTTACTTACTTTCCCACTCAGTTCCTTTCTGACATTTTTGAATAAAAAAAGGGAGAACCTCATTTTAGTTATCCCAGCCTGCTTTCTGAGATAAGCATAAGTTTTTTCATATGAATTATGTCATTTAAGCATTTTTTTTTTCTTTTAAGGATAGCTACACCACATAATTCAATGGTTTAGATTCTTGTTTCCAAAAGGCTTTAAACATGAGTCTCTTCTTGCCTTAATTTAATCTGTCAAATACAAACTCAGCTACAAGGATCTATAACTTTGGATAAAAATAAACTAAACCTAGGACATTATAGTTGAGAGTTGTGACAGCAAAAATATAAAAGTATTTCTTTTATTTCAGGACTTACACAGATTACATACATGACAGATTTAAATAAACTAGCAATAATCTTTTTCCTGTGACCTAATCCGTGATCTTCACCCGCTCCCTAACAATAGTACTCTACAAATCCAAAGAGCCAAAATAAAAGTCAAATTGTGGTTTAGATAATAGAATTACTTAAATGTGTGTAATTTAAAGAGTCTGATTTAGAATTCAGGGGCTATGGGATTTAGTCCTGGTTCTGCCTCTAACCTCTAGTCTCTGACAATAGGCCATCTAGACCAAGGCCTCTCAGGCTTGAGTGAGTATTGAAATCACGGGTGGAGCATCTTAAAAATGCAGATTCCTGGATAAACCCTACCAGCAGAGATTCTGATTCAGCAGGTCTGGGGTGGAGCTCATGCATACGCATTCTGAGTGAGGCTGATGGGTGGCTCTTCAAAAAAATCACTGGTCTAGCCTTCAGTTATTCTTATGTTTACGATGCAGAGATCGAATAGACCTATCAATTATAGCCCTACAAAGTAAAAGGTGATTCTGTCTTCGTTAGCTCACACATATCTCTTGAACATAGTTTTGTAGCAGAGGCAGGTAATAGTGAAAAAATGAAGAAGAGACAAAACATAAAAGAAATCATCTGACCTGGAACAAGTCACTTTTCATCTTTGAAATTATCAACAGTTCTAACAAGACAGCCACAGTCTGGACTCTTCTGCAAGAAAATTCAACCCCTATACACTCTTGTGGTGTAATTTTTTTTCTTTCATTAATTGAGATGAGACACCAGCTACAAACAGATTTAGCTAACACTGCAATTCTCTACCTTCTGTCTGAACCTAATTACTGTCCCACACCACCAACTGTTTGCTCTTACCTCACCTTCGGTATCTCAGCTGCTAGAAAGTAAATCCCCAAACATTCTCTGATTAAGTTCTTATTTCATGCTTGTAAGTGAATATTGAGATGCTAAGCCAGAAGGTGGAGGCATTGTTAGTGACAATGAAAATTAAAAACAAAGTGAGAATTAATTTATTTCTATAGCTGTCAATGGGGATTCCTCCAAGGAAATGCTGGTATATAACTCCATTTGCTGTACTGTGCTAACAGAGATTATATCCGATTGCTCATCTTCAATAAATGCTATTATAGTTATTTGGCATACAATGGGATTTCAGGACATTCAGCAGGTTGGACCTCATCATGCCTTTGTTTTATTTTTTGTTTCAGATGTATTTTTAAGATACTGTCACACAGAAGTTTTGCTATTTTTAAATATTAAAACAACCTACAAATGATATTATTTGACTTTCACTTTTTCATTTGTTTCTTTTAGCTTATTCTTCTAAATCTGTAATTTGGCAAATTAATTTTGAAATGTTTCCAAAGATCATACAAGGGCAAATAAATGACAATGCACACTTTGCAAAGTGGTTCCCTGACTTGTACTTTATAAACGAGTAAAATTAGATAAAAAATGAGACTAAGATAGAGTTAACAATTTTCTGTTTAATAAAGAAAATATTGAATATACAATATCTCCTTTTGTAATTCCCTCATTTATCAACAGTATGGGCTTTTGAAAAATAAAGTAGAAAAATATAATGTCAAAATTTAAAAAACTGAGCTTTTTAAAAATTACAATACAGTGTCTTTTGTGTTTTGGTCAAGATATATCCCTAAAGAATCATCGACAGCCTAGAAATACTAAGAACCACTGTGGGAAGAAGAGAGAGTCAATTATTTAATATCTGTTCAGTCCAGGATCCAGCACATGATAGGCATGCTGAAAGGGTGATTTTGTAACTGGACAGGCAGAACTTCAGCGTTCTGGGGAAACATGATCTGCTCAGGGACTCAGAAATCTCAATGCTACCCTTGACATTGGCTAGCTAGTGTGTGTGGGTCTGGCCAATAGCTCTATCTTTTCCTTATCAAAACTTGAAAGGCTTTTAAATATTTTATCATCCTGAGCATTTTGAGGGTTTCCTGCCCCATTTATTACTGTAATATCAGTATGCAAATAAGATTTATTTTAAAGACATTTACTTTGCTGTAAATGTTTGCTGGCGTTCTGTCATATGAGATGTATTAGGAGAAAAAATGGCATGTCTTGTGATTGTGTATGGATTGGATTTTGGCAAAAGAAGTTATATAACCTGTTCAAACCCAAATGTTCAGTGTAATAGAACTTGTGAGCCTCAGTCTGGGCAGGGTCGGAGTAGCTGGACTTCCTGGTCAGTTGTCCCCAAGCCAATATATTGGTCGTAAGCTGCCATGTCAAGCTGGTTCTGGCACTGAAGCCTTGCAGATGTGAACAGGATGAGTAATATCCAGTATTCACTACTTTACTATGATGCTCCAAGTTCTGTCATGAAAGTGTTGAATAACTACTTTAGTGGCCAGCTGCAGAGCTCATTGTGTCCATTTTGAACAAAGATCTTTTGAAGCTTCTGGAGGAGTTCTTTCTCAGGTTATCAAGGAGAAATCCATGTAATCTAAACTGTGATTTTGCCTGGGGTGGGAACTGGGTGGGTTGAATGGCAGCAGGGTGGACATTCTTGGTAGACAGAGCTATGAGGGTGGCCTTACATCATTACTATACAAATATAAAACTCATCTATCTTATTGTACATAATTTTGCTTTCTAAATTATGTCCAAGTTAGCTACAGGGTAGCTGCTCTGATAATATGTATGTTCATAAATTGAATTTTAATGGGAAAATTCTTTTGGATTCAAAATTATTCTAAAAATTCATTATTACATTTATCAATAAATGGAAGAGATTTTGGATTCATTAACTATGATTTTAACTGTTTCAATTTTTGAATTGTAAAAGTTGGTTTTAAAGTTCTGTTATCTGTTGAAGTTTTTCATTAATAGTAGCTATTCAGAATTTGAATATATCATTATCAAAACTCTATACTGGGACTTCCTCATAGCATTTTAGTCATAGATGTTATATAAAAAGTTGTAGAAGTACTTCCCAGTACTTCTGGGCAGGGATGGGAGTTCTGGCTACCCTTCTGTACTCATATCACCCGAGTACCATTTCCTTACAATGCCACTTGAGTATAAACAGAAGCTGAGTAGAAAATCTGGACTGCTATCCCAATCTGGCAATAATCTGGTGGTGCCCTATCTTCCCTTATTGGAGTGGCATGACAGAAAGCCAGTTAAAGTAGAAGAATTAAAAAAGATCCAGAGTTTTACAACATGGAGCTTAAAAGTTCAGGTTCAATGGAAAATGACTAGCCACACTAAGAATCGTGAAAGTCTCCATGTGAATGGAAAAAAGACAAGACAATCAACAGATACCAACACCAAGAAGACAGACATGTTAGAATTATTTGACAAAAATTTTGGAGCAGCCATCACCAAATACTTTGTGATCAATTATGAACATGATTGAAAGAAATAAAAAAGAATCTCAGTGAAGAAATAGAAAATTTTAGCATTTAAATAGAAAACAAAAGGAAAAAACAAATGGAAATTTTAGAACTGAAAAATAAAATATCTAAAATTAAAACTAAGTGGATGGGTTCCACAGTAGAATAGAGGGGATAGAAGAAAGAATTTTGAGTAAAGACAATAGAAATTACTCAGTCTGAACAACAGAAAGAAAATAGACTGAAAAAAATTAATAGAGATATAAGGACGTCTAGGACCAGAACAAAAGATTTACCATTCATGCTATTGGAGTCCTGGAAGGACAGGGGAAATAAGGTAAGGACTGAAAGGTATACCATACCTCAACACAGTTAAAGGAATTAAAATCATAAAAAAAAGTGTTCTCTGATCAAAATGAAATTAAGCTAGAAATGAAGACAGAAAAATAACAGGAAAATTTTTAAATACTTCAAAACTAAACAGTAGACTTCTAAATAATACATTAGTCAAGGAGAAAGTCTTAAAGAAAATAAAAAATATATTGAATTGAATCAAAATGAAAATACAGCATGCCACAATTTGTATGACAGAGCTAAAGCAGTACTGAGAGGGAAATTCATAGCACTAAATACTTACATTAGAAAAGAGGAAAAGACTCAAATCAATAATTTCAACTCCTATCTTAAGAATCTAGAAAAGGAAGAACAAAAGAACCTTAAAGCAAGCAGGCACAAGGAAATAATAAAGATAAGAACAGAAATCAATGAAATGAAAAGGAGAAAAACAATGAAACAAAAACCTTGTTCTTCGAAAACATCAGTAAAATGTACTGTCAAAGAAAAAAATGAGAAGGAAAAGATTTCCAATATTGGGAAGAAACAGGGTTTATTATTACAAAGCTTGTAGGCATCAAAAAGAAAATAAGAGAATACTATCAACAACTTTAGCCAGATAAATTTGCCAACTTAGATGAAGTAAACTAATTTCTCGAAAGCACCAAGAACCACAAATTACGAAATGTATAATACATTGTATGAATAATCCCATAACTACTCAAAAATGGAATTCATAATTTAAAAACTCTTGAAAGAAAAATCGCCAAGGCCAAATAATTTCACTAGGGAATTCTACTTAACTTAAAAAAATTAACTCAAATTATATCCAATCTCTTCCCCCACAGAAAAAAAAAAAAAAAAAAAAGGAAAAAAGGGAACACATCCTAGTTCATTTCATGAAGCTAGTGTTATACTAATACCAAAGCTAGGTAAAGACAATATGAAAAAAACTATTATCCAATATTCCTCACCAATATAAACACAAAAATATTTAATATAATATTAGCAAATAAAATTCAGCAATATATTAAAATAATTAAATGCCCTGACCAAGTGGTGTTTATTACATGATGTAGTTCAAAATTCAAAAAACTATTAATAAAATCCACCATATTAACAGGCTAAAGAAGAAAAACCATAAAATTATATTAATCCATACAGAAAAAAATTTTGACAAAATTTAACACACATGCATAGAAAAACAATTCTCCCAGAAAAATAGAAATAAAAGGAAAATTCTTCAGTTTGAAAAAGAGTAGCCAAAAAACCTTATGGGTAATCTTATACTTAATGGTGAAGGACTGAATACTTTCCTCCTAAGATCAGGAATAAGGATATTTGCTTACACCACTCTTATTCATCATAGAGATGGAACTCTTAGCCAGTGTAGTAAGAAAAGACGAAATAAGTATCTTATAGATTAGAAAGAAAATAAAACTATTCCTTGCAGATGATATAACTACATAGAAAATCACAAAGTATCAACTAAAAAACTACTAGAACTAAGGGACTTCAGCAAGATTTTAGGGTACAAAATAAATACCCCCAAATTAATTGTATTTCTGTAAAGTAGCAATGAACACATGTACATCAACATTAAAGATATGATATGGTTTACAATTTCTGACAAAAAGAAGAAACGCTTAGATATAAACTTAAAACTATATGTATGAGACTCTAATGTTGAAAAATAACATGGTGATGAAAGAAATCATAAAAGGTCTAAATATAATAAATAGATACAGCATGTTCATGTATTGGAAGACTCAACATAGTAAAGATACCACTTTTCTCTAAATTGATACAGGTTTAATGAAATTTCTGTTAAAATGCCAAGAAAATTCTTTAGTATATATAGAGAAGATTATTGTAACATTTATATAAAAAAGCAAAGGAACTAGAATAGCTAACACAATTTTGAAAAAAAAAAAAATGAAAGGTGAGGAATAAGTCTACCCAATTACAAGACATTATATAGCTACAATATTCAAGACTGTATGGCCCTGGTGGTGAGACAGAGACACATAGGCCAATGGAACATAATAGAAAGCACAGGGTTAGATTCGCATAAATATGCCGAACTGATTTTTAACAAAAATATAAAAACAATTCAATGAATGATAGACTTTACAACAGAAGGTAGTGGAGCAATTAGACATCCATAACCAAAAGTATGAACTTTTACCTAAGCCTCACATCTTACAGAAAAAAGCAATGCATCAGGAGCTTAAATGTAACACACAAAACTATAAAACATAAAAAAATAGAAGAAAACCTTTCAAATTTAAAAGCATAATTCATGAAAGGAAAAAAAAATGGATTAATTTTATTTCATCAAAGTTAAAAACTTTTGCTCTGCAAGAGATACTATTAAGAAAATGAAGAGAACCTACAAACTTGGAGGGAAAAAAATTGCAAACCATATATCTTACAAAAGAAGACTATCTAGAACATTTCCATCACTACAAGATCAAATATCACTATAAAATGAGTTTTAAGAACTCTCAAAATTCAACAGTAAAAAAATCAAGCCATCCAGTTAGAAAACAGGCAAAAGTTGTGAACAGATATTTCACTGAAGGGTTTATGTAGATGGCAAATAAATACCTTCAATGATATTCAACCTAATTATCCATTAGAAAAATTAAAATTAAAACCAGAAGATATCGCTACACATCTATCAGAATGGCTAAAATAAAAAATAGTTATAACTCCAAATGCTAACAAGAATTCTCCTACGTTGCTGGTAGAATAGGAAAGAGTCCAGTCACCTGAAAACCGTTTGTCAGTTTCTTAAAGAAATTAAACATGCAAACACTGTATAAGCCAATAATTGCATTTCTGGGCATTTATCCCAGAGAAATAAAAACTTATATTTATGCAAAAATCTGCATATAAATGTTCATAGAATCTTTATTCCTAATAGCCAGATAATGGAAATAACCCAAATGTCCTTCAGTATATGAATGGTTAAATGATCTGTGGTACATGGAATACTACTCAGCAATAAAAAAGAATGAACTATTGAGACACAGAAAAATTTGGATGAATCTCCAGACAATTACAATGAGTGAAAAAAGTCAAACTCTAAAAATTATACACTGTATGGTTCTATTTATGTAAAATTCTTAAAATGACAAATTATGCAAATGAATAGATTAATGATTGACATTGGTTTAAGAATGAGTGGTGAAGATTATGAGAGGAAACATTAGTGATTCTTGTAGTGATAAAAATGTTATTTTGACTGTACCAATGTTAATATTCTGGTTATGATATCGTTCTACAGTTTTGCAAGATGATGCCATTGGGGATAATTGGACAAAAGGAACATGGGGTCTCTTTGTATTGTTTCTTACAACTTCGTGTGTTTCTACAATTTTCTCAAAGTAAAAAAAGTTTAATTAAAAAAAGTTATAGAAACAAATTCAACTTTCTCATAAATCTCAATAAATGTGAATGGCTTGAACTGTCCACTAAAGAGATATTGGCTTGCTGAATGTATAAAAATATACAAACGAAGTAACTGCTGTCTCCAGAAAACACATCTAACCCACCAGGACTCATTCAGACTCAGGATGAAGGGATGGAGAATAATATTCTATGCAAATGAAAACCAAAAGAAATCTAGGGTAGCCATTCTCATATCAGATACTATAGAATTTAAATTAACAAAAGTAAAGAAAGACAAAGACAGTAACTACATAATGGTGAAGGGAAAGATTCAACAAGAAGACTTAACAATCCTAAATATTTATGCATCTAACATAAGAGCATCCACATACGTAAAGCAAATCCTACTTGATCTGAACAAAATGATTAACAGCAAGGCTGTAATAGCAGGGGACATTAATACCCCACTGACAACACTCGACAGATCCTCCAAACAGAAAATAAACAAAGAAACAATGGACTTAAACAGAACTCTAAAACAAATGGGCCTAACTGACATCAACAGATCATTCCACCCAAAAAACACTGCATATACCTTCTTCTCTTCAACTAATGAAACTTTTTCTAAAGTTGATCACATTTTAAGCCACAAAACAGATCTCAACAAATTTAAAAAAAAAATAGAAATTATACCATATATCTTCTCAGACCACAGTGGAATGCAATTAGAAATCAACTCCAACAGAAATACTTGTCTCTACACAAGGTCATGGAAATTAAACAACCTATTGCTTAATGATCATTGGGTCAAGGAGGAGATAAAGATGGAAACCAAAAAATTCTTTGAACTAAATGATAATGGGGACACAAGTTATCAAAATCTGTGGGACACAGCTAAAGCAGGCCTGAGAAGAAAACTCATAGCCTTCAATGCCCACATCCAGAAGACGAAAAGATCACAAATCAATAATCTAATGAATCATCTCAATGAACTGGAAAAGGAAGAGTAAACAAATCTTAAACTGAGCAGAAAAAAAGAAATAACCAGGATCAGAGCAGAACTAAATGATGCTATGAACTATACAGAAGTTAAATGGAACAAAAAGTTTGTTCTTTGAAAAGATAAACAAAATTGACAGACCTCTTGCTAGATTGACCAGAAGCAGAAAGAAAAGGGCTTCAGTAAGCTCAATTAGAAATGAAATAGGAGATGTCACGACTAATATCATGGAAATAAAAAACATTATCCTTGAATACTATAAAAACCTCTAGCCATATAAACTTGAAAACAAGGAAGAAATATACAGATTTTTAGAAATACAAAACCTTCTTAGGCTCAATCAGGAAGAAATAGAAATCCTGAACAGACCAACATCAAGCACCAAAATTGAAGCAGCGATGAAAAATTTTCCAGCAAAAAAAGTTCCAGACAAGATGGTTTCACATCCAAATTTTATCAAACCTACAAAGAAGAATTGGTACCTATACTGCAGAAGGTATTCCATAACATTCAGAAAGAAGGAATCCTTCTCACCTCATTTTATAAAGTCAATATCACCTTGATACCAAAGCAGAAAAGGACACAATGAAAAAAGAATACTATAGACCAATATCCTTTATGAATATAGATGCAAAAATTCTCAATAAAATCTTAGCAAACTGAATTAAACTATACATCAAAAAATAATTCACCACAACCAAGTGGGCTTCATTCCAGAAAATCAAGGATGGTTCTACATACACAAATCTAAAAATGTAATTCTCCAGATAAATAGGAGCAAAAACAAAGAACATATGATCCTCTCAATAGATGCATAAAAAGCATTTGACAAAATTCAGCACCCTTTTATGATAAGAACTCTTAACAAAATAAGCATAGAAGGCATATACCTCAAAATTATTAAAGCCATATATAACAAATCCACAGCCGACATCAGACTAAATGGGAAAAAATTGAAAGCATTCCCACTTAAAACTGGAACCAGACATGTTTGCCCATTATCACCACTTCTATTCAACATAGTGCTGGAAGTCCTTGTCAGAGTAATCAGACAAGAAAAAGCAAGCAAGAGTATCCAAATGGGGAAAGTAGACGTCAAACTATCACCCTTTGCTGACAATATGATCTTATGTAGAAAACCCCAAAGATTCAACCAAAAGACTCCAGGAATTGATAAATGAATTTATCAAAGTCTCAGACTACAAAATCAGTGTGCACAAATCAATAGCTTTCATATATGCCAATAACAGTCAAACTGAGAATGAAACCAAAGATGTATCATCTTTCACAATAGCAACAAAAAAATAAAGTGCCTAGGAATGTAATTAACTAAGGAGGTGAGAGAGCTCTATAGAGAGAACTTTGAAACACTAAAGAAAGAAATTGCAGAGGATGTAAACAGGTGGAAAAATGTATCATGCTCCTGGATTGGCAGAATCAACATTGTTACAATGTGTATACTACTTAAAGAAATTTATGGATTCAATGCAATCCCCATTAAAATACCAATGTCATTTTTTGCAGACCTTGAAAAAATAGTTCTATGCTTCATGTGGAACCAGAAAAGACCCTGAATGGCTAATGAAATCCTATGTAATAAGAATAAATTGAGATGTATAACTTTACAAGACTTCTAGCTATACTACAAGGCTGTAGTAATCAAAACAGCATGGTACTGGCACAAAAACAGAGACATAGATCTATGGATCAGAACAAAGGACACATATATGAATACATCTTAATATTGCCATCTGATCTTTAATAAAGTAGACAAAAACATACACCAGTTTAAAGAATCCTTATTCAATAAATAGTGCTGGGAAAGTTGGATAACCACATGTAGAACACTGAAACAGAATCTGCACCTCTTGCTTTTCACAAAAATTAATTCACAATGGATAATAGACTTAAACCTAAGGCATGAAACTATAAGAATTCTAGAAGAAAATATTGGAAAAAATTCTTCTAGATATTGGCCTAGGCAAAGAATTTATGAAGAAAACCTCAAAGGCAATCACACCAACAACAAAAATGAATAGGACCTGATCAAATTAAAGAGATTCTGCACAGCTAAGTACACAATCAATAGAGAAAATATTTGCATGCTATGAATATTGTAAATGGCTGATAACCAGAATCTACAAAAAATTCAAGAATTCAAAGAATTCAAGCAAATCAGCAAGAAAAAATAAATCAACCCCATTAAAATGTGGGCAAAAGACATCAACAGAAATTTTTCCAAAGAAGATAGACTAATGGCCAAGAAAAAATGCTCAACATCTCTAATCATCAAGAAAATGCAAATCAAAACCACAAAAAGATATCACCTAACTCCAGTGAGAATGGTTTTTATCAAAAAGTCCCAAAGCAACAGATGTTGGCAAGGGTGCAGAGAGAAAGGTACACTCATACACTGTTAGTGCAACCTCTGTTACTGCAAACTAGTACAACCTCAAAGTTGTAGTGTGGAAAGTAGTATGGAGATACCTCAAAGAACTAAAAGTAGACCTACACTTTGATCCAGAAATCCCACTACTAGATATTTACCAAAGGAAAAAAAGACATTTTGTAAAAAGACATATGCACTCAAATGTTTATAGCATCACAATTCACAATCCCATAGATGTGGAATCAACTCAAATGCCCTTCAATACAAGAATGGATTAATGTATTATGGTATATGTATCTCATGGAACACTACTTAGCCATAAAAAATGGAGAGATAGTTGTTTTGTAACAACCTGGATGGAACTGAAGGCCATTCTTCTTGGTGTAGTATCACAAGAATGGAAAAACAAACACTACGTGCACTCAATGCTAAATTGAAACTAGTCGATCAACACTTATGTACACATATGGAAGTAAAATTCAAGGGAAATCAAATAGGTGGGGGAGAGAAGGAGGGAATGGGTAAATTCACACGTAATGGGTACAATGCACACTAACTGGCTGAAGGGCACACTTATAATTTTGACTCAAACTACACAAAAGTAAATTATGTAACCAAAATATATGTATTCCCATAAAATTCTGAAAAAAAATTGAATTGGCCTGTTTCAGGAATCTGCCCTGTATCACGTTTCAAATAATACTTGAATGTATGGTCTTATCTAAATGCTCTGAACATTTTATTTTAGACAATATAAATAAATGTGTCTGGTAAGAAAAAACACTTTCTCATAAATATTGTATAAGATTTTCTTTGGAAATTTTTTAAAAAAATCAACAGTTATTATGTCTCCTGATATTTCAAATTTGTTCTTATCATAGGTAAATAACATAAAGAAATATGAGATTAAATATTTTCATTAAACCCATTAAAGAGGTAACCCCAGATCTATTCCAATTTACCCCAGTGTATGTTTCAAAGAAATCAAAATTGTCACCCTAAGAGGGAAAGATTTCATAAGGTAAGATATAATTTTTTAAATCACTGTTTTGTAACCTCTAGTACACTAATTATCTATGTAACATGTATACCAAAACCTGCATGAATATTTTGTTAGGGAATTTTGTAATGATTGTTTTAGGCTGATAACACTGGAACTATATTTATAACTTTACTAAATATTAATTTATCAAAAAGACAGTTCAAATGGACAATCAGATATTAAGTGGACCCTGATAGGTAACACATAGCACCAGCCATGAAATGTCTTTGCTTCGCAAACACCTCCTAAAAATATTACTCAGCATCTACTAAAAACTCTGTCTACCAGTTTATAGGAAACCTAAGGATGGAGACAAAGATTAAGTGACAAATAGGGAAACAATAAGTCAAATCAAGAATAAGAAAAATTTACCGTGAATTATGACCTACTTTATTCAACAGTAAAGGAGCAATTGTTAAAGAGTAAATAAAATTTAAGTGACATATAAACCAAATGAAAAGTGTGGATCTTGTTTGTATTGTGATTGAACACATTATCTATGAAAAAGTTAAGGGAAATTTAAGTGTGGGCTGGATCATGATGACATTTGGAAATATTTGTTTGATGATTTAAATGTTTGATGTCATTGTGGTTCTGCTTAAAATGATACTTATTTTTTAGAAATACATATTGAGCTGCTTATGAGTAAAATGATATGATGTCTGGAGTTTGCTTTAAAACAGTTCATCTTAATAACATTTTCAACAACAAAAGTGGGAAAATGGAGATATATAGAATAATATTGGCTAATAGTTGGGAATTGTTGAATATGAAAAATGGGTATATAAATGAATATATCATCCTTTATACTTTTGCATATGTTTGAAAATTTTCCATGAAAATATACAAATAATTTGTGCCACGCAAAAACAATGAAGATATCAGAAATGGTTGTCAGCTTTCGATAGAGTATTTTAATACACCTGAGATAATCTGTCTCTGGATTGTTGCATTATTCAGACTCTGGCTCAGGTATATAACAGTGGTCACACGAATTGAATGCCCTTCTATTTGTTCTATCATCTTTTTTAATAGTATTGTTCATCCAGTGGCTGATATTTTAACATCCCCTTAGTTTTCTCACTGTATCAGATCATTGAACACAGGGGTGTGCCTATCCTGTAAGGGATCCTGATTTCAATTTAATTTCTGAGGCTTAAGGGTAACACTATTACTATAAAAGTTCTCATCATCTAAGAATGATAGGAAAATGCAAAGGGGAAGAGACATTGTTCCTTTTGGCTCTCTCCTTCCCCATCCCCTATCCTCCACACTTCTTTTTCTTTTTCTTTCTTTCATTCATTATTCATTTCTTCCTTCCTTCCCTCCTTTTATTTTTACCTTTGTCTTAGGGATTCCCTTGCTATTAGTTGGATAATATACTTTTTAAAAATGATAGTTACCTAGGGCAAATATCTTTTGCACTTGATGAGAAAAAAAAAACAAATCATTTTTAATGTACAGTACATTGTCCTGCTGAGTTGTCATACGAGACCACAAAACTATTCTTGTTCAAACTCATGAAGTTAGAAAAAAACATGCAAATTAAGTGTGAAATATAAATTGTTCTGAAAACAAACAAGAACAACAACATTAAAAGAACAGGGTCATCAAAGGAAATTCAAATCCAGGACACAGCTGTGCAAAACCTTAGAAAGTAAAGAGTAGCAATACTCATGTAAAGCAGAGAAGGATTACTTTAAAAGAGAATGCTCTGTGAAAAAAGAAATCGAATAAATCTACTTTTATTTAGAGGAGATCATTGTAAGATATTTTAATTACTGCTTAAAAATACCTTTAAGTAACAACATCTTATCTTAATAGCAAAATTAAAATTTTGCCTGAATATTATTGAGTTGTCTTTACATTAACAGCTATGGGATATACAAAATGATTATGCTGTCATCTAATAAGGTCAAAGAGGAGATTTTTCATTCATTTGTTTATGAATTCACCAATCTTTTATTGTTTCCCTACTATGTGATGGGCATTAATGGTCCACAATTAAGAGGCATCTTCCTCAACTTTTATGTACTTAAAATCCTGTAGGGGATATGCAATATCAAATATAAATAATAATTACAGTAAAATGTATTGATGAAGGTATATCTAGACTTCAAGGGGGGAAAAAAGTTGCCCTTAAGTCATATCAAGGACATAAAGATTAAATTAAGTTTTGAAGGACTATAAGAATTACTCTAATGGGATAAAAAAAGATGATGGTGATGGCCATGATGGTGGTGGGCAAGGAGAGGTTACTGGCAATCCAAGCAGAGGGTCCCGTGTGAGACACAGCGCTCTACAATAGCTTGAAGTAGTGTAAAGCTACAAGCAGTTATTGAGGGTGGGCCAGAGGGTGTATCTTGGCAGCCAGAAGGAGGTGCTAGACACAGTCTACTGTGATGAACTAAAGATGTGCAATTGACCCTTGAACAACACCAGCTTGAGCTGCCCTGGTGCCCTTAGATGTAGATTTTTTTCAACAAAATTTAACCGAGTGTTCCTGTCTCTCCTGCCTGCCTTTCACCTCCTCCACCTGGTCTGCCTCTGCCACTCCTGAGACAACAAGACGAACCCCTTCTCTTTCTTCTCCTCAGCTGACTTAACGTGAAGACTGTGAGGATGAAGACCTTTATGATGATCCATTTCCGTTTAATGAACAGTAAATATATTTTCTCTTCTTTATGATTTTCTTAATAACATTTTCTTTTCTCTAGCTTTCTTTATTGTAAGAATACAGTATATAATACATATAACGTATGTGTTAATTGACTATTTATGTTAGCACTAAAGCTTCTCCAGTCAACAGTAAGCTATTAGTAATTATGTTTTGGGGAGAATTGAAAGTTATAGGCAGATTTTTGACTGGCCAGCACCCCTAAACCCTGCATTGTTCAAGGTTCAACTGCTTAGTATAAAGTTTGAGAATAAATTGAAGGACATTAAGACGGGAGGGGTGACATGGTCTGATCTACATTTTAGAAAGATATCACTGGCATCACACAGAATGGGTGTTGTGCTTTAAAGTCCCAAACAGATGTTAAGAAAATAAGTGAAGATGTTATTCAATAATGTTCTTTTGTATCTAACACCCGTGGTTAATAATAAGGTATCATTTATGAAATTGTGCTAAGTCATCCTCATATCCATTTTGTGCCTTTCTCCTTGTCTGCCCTATAGCCAAAGTGGCTGAACCCTGCAAACTACATTTCCTAAGCTCATTTGTCCACTGGGCTTCCAGGAAGATTTGACCAATTAGAGTTATTGGGAAGAGATTGGAGGACAGGAAGAGCAGACAAACCAGAGTCTTTCTCTAAACATTTAATTTTACTATAGTTTAGGAGCCAACATGCTTTTAAAAATGATATTTTAAAAAGGGTCCCAAGAATAGTTGAATAATGTGATAAGACATCTCCAAAAATAGATATATGCACAGATAGAATTTGGTAAATTTCAAAATGAAAGTACAAAACATAATGAGAGCTCAGGTAGGGAATGAAAGCTACCAAATAATCAGAAAAAAGAAATAAGTTTCATACACTGCCTTGTTGGAATTCACTCAAATCATAATTTAGTCTATTTTGGAGACTACAGTTGAAAACATCTCAGAGTTGCGTACTCATTGCATTGCTGATGGTCATAGGATTCCTAGTTTCCTGGTATTTCTGTCTGTATTTCTGGTATGATCCCAATTTCTGTGCTCCCCGTTTTGACTCTTAAGTGATAGAAAAGGAGCTTACAGCGTTGCTATTTGCACCGGGGCACATATGAATCAGGTGCTAAGAGAAGCAGCCAGGGGACTTGACGTTAATGTAGATTGAGGGCGACGCGATAATTTGGGATTGGGGACTACTCATTAATTTCTAGGTCCAGGAAACAAAACACTTAGAAAATATATTGCCAATATGCATGAACTGGAAAACCACAGATTTCCCACGTGGATATGGAAGAGGAGGAACTTTATGGAGGTGGAATTGGGAGAGGGGTGTGCATTATAGAGAAATTCCTTATTAAATTCTAATATTTTAAAAAACATGTCTTCTGTTGGGTAGTTATATATATATAATGGTTTTTTTTTTGTTTTTGATTTTGGATTATGTTCAATTATGTAAGTCAGAAAAATACTATGACTGACAGATACAAAAGAGGAGGAGGAACTGGCCAAAGCACACATTTCTGCTACATAGATGAAAAGAAAATCAGTCTAACTGAAACAATAACTGTGAAAACAACACCTAGAATAATATAACCCTCCTTTTTAATATTAGGAGACTCTTAGTGTCCGGCACATCCAATAAATATTAGTGCTTAAGAAATATTGATTTAATGAATGAATGGTTTAAAAAAATGACAAACTGCATTCCCTTCACAGTCCTTGGATGAAAGCATAATTACTAAGACTTGCTGCTAGGGGGAAAAAAAAACACACTCTTTTATTTATTCTCAAAATCCAAGTAGTTTCCAACATGTACACACAAACCAAAATTATTTGTATTATTTTTAAAAAATATTTTTTCTTGAGTTTAAACAATGAGTCAAATCTTGGACCCTCCTTTTCAAAAAATGTTTGCCCTTGAAAGAGCAAAGAGCTGAAGTGTGAACGACCAGTCATGACATAATCATATTTTGAAATCTTCATTTCCTTCCCAAGGTATGAAATGAAGCCTTCTTCTATTTTCATGATGAAATGCTGGATTTATGATATGGAAAGGTAAATTCAATTTTCCTAATAATAAAAAAATACAAAGTACCATTGGTAAAACCACTATACCCTTCCCAAAAATGAAGCACAATAGATAGAATATTCCAATGGGCAGATGTTAGCTTAAAGTGTGCATTGTTTGGAAAAGGAGTTAATTAACAACTTATTAATTGGATAGAAAATCTGAAACTGTTGTACTTCTAGCAAATACATAATTTTCTTCAAGTATTATTAAAGCGTTTTTGTTGTACCTATTAAAGATTCTTGTCTCTAAGTTAATTTCATTATGCTAATAAGCTATCATCGTTACAGAACCTAAGCTTTGATCCATGTTAATTGTCGTGATCTTCAAAGACAAAGTCACCACTTACTTTAAATGAATTTTACATCTTTTTAAAGAATCACACGGAAATTAGGGGAAGTAATTAATTTTTTATTATGTGTCTCAATATTTTTAAGGGAGGAAGTCAATGGTATTGGCTAGAATTCATTTTAACATTTAACTAGGGAAAACAGCATGAGGCAAAAAAACTGTTCAGATGCAAAAGATTAAAGAAAATTTGAAACTGGGACCTAATTTGTCTTGATAAACTTTGGTGTTTAATATGCTTCTTTTGTTCTCAGTGTGAAACTGCAGGGTTTTGATTTGTAAAAACTTTTTGAAGAATTAATTCTTTCTAATTTTTATTCATATCTTTGCCTTTCTTTTACAGTATGACAGACAAGTTGACCTTCAAACCATAACACTTTTAAATATCTATGAACTTACAAGGTTAAATCTATTAGTGGTCTGATATTAGCTATTGTACACTAACAGGGTATGTTTCTTCCAAAGCAGATAAGACCTAGCTGTTCCTATATAACAGCAAGTTATTTGAACCTTAAAAGGTATAAGCAAATTATTTACATTTCTCTTTGTAACCAGAAAAGGTTAAATGTGGAAATATTAACTCCTTCATTTTATGAAAGACCTTTTTGCATGAAAACAAAATACACTTGAAGGACTTATCTGAAGTGGATAATTATTAGATATATCTTTTTTATAACCACAGTGATGTGTGCGTTAGAGGTAGTCTTTAAAGCCCCCATCAAACTAGATAAAAAAAAACGGATCATAAACGAGACAGGCAAAAGCATCATATAATATATTTTTTCTTAAACATTTAGAGGCAAGGGATTAACGGCCAAAATTATAATTTCATAATCATTTATATTGTATCAAGCTTTCTGACATTCTTTTTGGAAAGATATGGGGTATGAAAGAAATATTATAGTTAAACATGCATTTTTTTTAAAAAAATAGGAATTCACTATCTGATGTAAATAAATGCTTCAGAGGAAATGGAAATGTATGAAGCAGATTTTTAGAGACAATCTGGTGGCTCTAATATAATTGTCAGCAAATAGGAAAATCTTGGTATCATAAACAAGCTAATGATAAAATTCCACTTCATTGTGAAGAATTTCTGAGATCCACTGGAGAGGTGATGAACTCATCATAATGATTTCTTGATATGTAAACTGGTAGTTCACAATTCTTTGAGTGCAAGAGTATAACCTATTGGTAAAAATGTGAATTCCACTATGGTACTCAAGGTTTTATATTTTCAGCCAATATTGCTAGGTGATTCTATTAATAATGCAGATGGTTAATGGACCACAAACATTGGTAACATCAATAAAAAACTGAAATTTTGTCTGTCTTTAAACTTTAAACATCTCATTTCATATGATTCTTTACTAGCCAAACAAGCTAATGGTGAAATCCACTAATCTATCAAAAAAATAGCCATAGAAATGAATATTTTGGTTTAATAATTTTAGTGTTAGCATCATTGTATATTTTATATTAGAATGAGTAAAAACCATACAACCAATTAATTACTTTAATTAAGGTGTGCTGAAACAATGTACCTTCAAATTATTATTGTCTTCAAAACTGTGAACTTATACACCTTTTATGGATCAGTTGCCACTTTCTGTTGTTTTCTTTGCATATGATAGGTGGTTAATGAATGTTTGTTAAATGGAAAAAAAAAAGGATTTTAATCCCTTATATTGTAATCCAGTGTATGATCCAATTTAAGTTTATGCAATTTAATCACCATCCATGGCCATTTTTTTTTTAATCGTAACTATGGACACAGGAAAAGCCATTTTCTACCACTGAGATTATTCTTAAAGCTCTGCTGGGGTTCCTAAAGCTTTTTGTATACATTTTTGCAACATTTTAAGTTCCGTAATACTATATGAACATGTGTTGTATGTACCATTTACAAATTTTAGTAGACAAAACCATATATTTGATAGGTACAAAAGTATAGTTTCTCTCAGAACTGCCGGGTGGCACAGCAGGGTGGGGGGAAAAGGGGTCTATATTATATTTTAATATTGAATTCCTAGAGAATATAATTTAGGGTAAAAAGACTTATAAGGGAAAATTATTTACATTAAAAATATCTAATTCCTAAGTCCCCACTAATCAATATTTTTATCCTCAACATCTCTGTCAAATATATTAAAACACATTTCAAATGCATTGTAGAAAAAATACGTCTAAGAAATCATTCTTTTATTGAAGATATTGACTTTGGGCTGCTTGGAAGGATCTGTGGGATGTGGTAAAAGTGGCAGAGAACTTAAAGCTAACCCCTTAGAGGACTGTTCTGGGCTGAGTTTGAGGTGGAAAGAGGAGTATGACTCACATCTAGCTCTAAGTTTCTTTCTAACTGGTTAGAGGGCCCTAATATAGGCAGGAAGGAAAAATAAAACTTGTAGAAAGTGAATGGACAGGAGCCTTTTCTTTTTCCACTTTTGTGATTTTAAGAAAAAAAATCAAATGAAGACTGCTTTTCTTGATAGATCTTAGCATAGGCATTCATAGGTTCACATACTGCCCCCTATCCCAACCAAAGCCATCTGGTCATTAATCCAAGAAGTCGCTGCTAAGCGTGACGGTTTGGAGCAAAACGTACCTTGTACAAATGGGAAATCCTATGGAGGCTCAAACCCTCTGTGTATAGTTTTAGTAAATTAAAAAATTAAGATCAAGCTTCTGTATGATAAAAATTATGAATAAACAAATTGAAGATTAGGAGATACAGGGCTCAGGAAGCTAAAACTATTAAATAGTTTAATCAAAGATGGAATTTATTGCCTAAAAAAACATTGTTTTCAGATTTTTTTTTTTTTTTTGAGACAGACTTTTGCTCTGTCACCCTGGGTAGAGTGCCATAGCATCATCATAGCTCACTGCAACCTTGAACTCCTGAACTCAAGCAATTCTCTTGCCGTAGCCTCCCAAGTAGCTGGGCCGACAGGCGTATGACATCTAGCTAATTTCTGAATTTTTAGTAGAGACTGGATTTTGCACTTGCTCAGGCTGATCTTGAACTCCTGGGCTCAAGCAATCCTCCTGCCTTGACCTCTCAGAGTGCTAGGATTACAGGCAGGAGCCACTGTGCCTGGACAAGATATTTTTAAAAACTATCAAAACAATATTTCAATGGCTTCAAAGAAATTCATGACCAAAGGTGTAGCAAATTCTATGACTAGGAACCATAACCCAGGCTTTGTCAAATGCTGTAAGCATTGAAGAGCAATAGCCCCAAATCACATCTGATTTGTTTCTAAACAAGCATAGTTTTTTGATCCAAAGAAATACAATGTTTGCTAAAAAAAATACTCATTTTCCCAGCTTTTGCTTGAATTATGCAATTATTAATATTCTTTATTTATTGTACTTTATACAAGGCTGCAAACTGGTACCCTAGCCAAATTTTGCTGATCTTACACAGTATTTTAAACATTTTAAAGGTAGTTTCTAACATTTTAAAATGATGTGCTTTGATACAAGTATCTGGATTTCTAGCTTTATTTTTTTTAATCAAGTATCTGAAAATACTGGGCATTTCCATCTATATAGCAAAGATAAGATAGAGCCAGTAGAAAAATGTCCTCCTTTAAAGATTTGCTCTGTGCCCTGCTGTTCACCCTAGACCTGTCTAGCTGCCTTCACTTACATTAATAACTTGCCCAACCCGTAAAGACACTTGGGTTGGATAAAAACATGGTCTACTAGAAATAAATGTTAATGTTATATTAATAACTGGGGAGACATTATGTGAAAATCACTGGGATATGTTGAAATTCAAAAAGATATTAAGGAAAACATTGTAAGGAATGAAGAAAATGAAAAATGAGAGGAGAATGAACTATTATGAGACAAAAAATAGGTTCATCTTCCAAGCTACCTTTCTCAGTACCTCAGAAAATCTTGGGTGTATCTGTATTTGGCGAGTCTAAGATTAAGACATGAAATGTTAGGGTTTGGTGCAAATAATCTTAGTTTTCATGTACAGTAAGTACTATTTCATCTTAAAAACGTTCAAATACCTCTGACTAAAGATTGTTATAAGATGTTTGGGGTTAACTGTGTTAGATGCTTTCCTCTTCTAAAGACCTTTGCTTTTAACTAAATGCTTGCTTATCTTTCTAATTTAACATAGTCCCACATTCTTCTTTGTAGTAATTTTGGGCTATCTGATAACATATAATGGAAAACATGTTTATGTCTTCCACCAGTTCTTGTTGCATATTTCAAATGCTTAGAACAACAATTTTCAGAAGCTTTCATTAAGGTTAATTTAAAAACTACATTAAATACAAACAGATTTTCTCACAAACAAAATGCAATGTGTACTTAACAGACTTCTGTATGTTATATTTGATAAACTACCTCATATAAATGCAAATTTTGACTTTCTGCCAGAACCAGGTGGTATGGAAAATATTTCTATTAAACAAATAATGCCGGAAGAGCAAACTTCAAGCACCGGTATGTTGCATAGGGAAAGAGGATGTTTCATTCAGGTTTGATGTATATTTTCAGGTTGACCTTTTTGTATACAAAATGAAAGAAACACACTGAAGAATATTACTTGGTGAGCAGTTGTCTTTGGTGTGAAAGAAGATTCTGAAAAATATACTTGGGGAGAGATTTTATATATTTAGAGAACTAGGCTAAAATATTTTCTTCTGTTTTGCATGGTTATTTGCTTGCATCATCTGATCCTCTCTGGTAGTTCTCCAGATAGCTTTTATCTCAATCACCAAGTAAAATAGAACAAGAAGAGCTAAATAAAGCAGGATGATTTCAAATATTGCCTCACACGGAAAAGCTTTTCTGAACTCTCAGCTAGACAAAATACAATCATAACAGAAAGGTAAACAGAAGACCAATAACCTCGGTTTAACTAGGATCTAGGCGTTAGACAAACTCAAATTAGGGACATTCTACAAAACGCCTGAACAGTACTCCTTAAAATTGTCAAGATCATCAAAAACAAGGAACGTCTGGGACACTTAAAGACCGGAAGAGACTAAGACGATGTGATGACTAAATGTAACGTAGTATTCTGGATAGGATTTTGAAATAGAAAAAGGACATGAAAAAAATAGTGAAATCCAAATAAAGTGTGAATTTTAGTTAATAGTAATATACCAATGTTGGCTCCTTAATTCTCACAAATGTACCATAGTAATGTAAGACGTTAACAATAGGGGAAACTGTGCAGGGTACATGGGAATTCTGTATGATCTTTGAAATTTTTCTGTAAATCTAGTCACCCCCCAGTTTTTATTTAAATTAAAAGGAAAAATAGAAGATAAGTGGAGGAAATATCTTTTGGCCTGAAGGGACATGTTGATGCCTGTAAGGATGCCTCATATTCATTCTTAATAGGATAAGCCCTTGTAATTGAAATATCAGAGGCAGTGAGAATTGTGTACAAACTGTATATGCTTTCATGCTTAGTCACCATCATGAAACATGCATGGTTCCACCCAAGTGTCAAGTGTGCCATCTGAAAGAGAGCTGCTGCCTACACGAAGTGAAATCGTTCTGGATTCTAAAAATAAGGCCTAACAAATTTGTTCTTCACCGTGGTCATAGGCTATATTTGTGAAGTTTTATTATAAAATTGCTCTGAGGATCCTAGATAAATGTTTGATTTAGCACAAGATAGTCATATTTAAGAATGTTGCAAGTCATTTAAAAAGACTATTATACATTGTTGATAATATGCAATATGGGAATAATGTCCAATATGGAAATATGCAAAATTGGGAACATCATATAAGCTTTGATGTAATAGGTTAAGTATGTCAAAGTAAAATAGTAACTCTAAAGAAAAAAAATTATATACATGAAGATGTTGATGATGATAGCTTCTTTATTGGGGGCCTCCATTTTAAGCACAGAACTTAGGACTTCATATACTCTCTCTGTGAGTCTGGTATTATTGTTTCTATTTTATAGATAAGTGAATAAGACTCAGAAAGAATAGGCAACCTGCCCAAGTACTCACAGCTTGTAAGCAATACAGTAACTTTCCTCTCATCAATTACTGGTGACAACACCCATTACCATCCTTGTCAAACTTTCTCTACTATCAAGTCTCTCAGGTCTTTATCTTCTTGCTATTGTTTCCTGACTGTCCCTTTAGATTGATGACTCATGTTCATGTCTCAGAGATCATAAATGATAAAGTCAGGTTTCTAACCCAAGCCCACTTAACTCCAAAGTCTATGCACTTAAACCAGTGAATTAACATGCCTATAGTGGAGCATTAGCTACGTAATACACTTGATTTCAAATAATTCTAGCATGGCTCATAGGCTCAATTAATCAACTCTTTGAATTATTATAGTGACCTCTGAGGTATTAATAAACTAATACATTTTATATACATTTGAAAATGTTAAAGGACTTCCCGACCAAAATATCCACTACCAAAATATATATTTTTTGAAAAAAGAATATAAAAATAAATTGTCTCTTTGGCAAATATCTATTAACTTCAAAATGTAAAGGTTAATGTCTATTAACTTCATAAAATTTCATGAGATTATAAAAATGAATTGAGAACAGAGGAGAAAGCATGGGAATGGAACATTGAGACACTTTGTAGGGTCTTAATGACAATTTGCCAGAGAGGGAATAGTAGATTTTGTTGTTGTTGTTGTTATTTGTTTATTTGTTTAATGTAAGACCTTAAGTTTCATCCCTCTAAAAATAGTAAATGTTTTGGCAGGAAAGGTAGGGTATTCCTTCTGCTAGGGAAGATAGATTGGAGTAGCTGAGATTTCTGGATATCCCTTTAGATCTCTGATCTAATGTATTATTTCTGCCAACCTGAGACTATCATTACTGACTCGTAGAAAACAACTTAATAATTGTCTCTAATGATGGCATCTGACAGAGCATGCAACTCTTAAGAGCTAATCAGTTTTAAGAAAATAATTCTCATTAATATCAAAACATACTTAAATTTCTTTCCTTTAGAACCAAAATGGAGCCAAAGGTTTTAGAGTTCATGAACTTTCAGAAAGAGATCTTTCTTCTCCCCCTGAAATGGGAACAGCAGCCATTGTGCGATTCCCAGGGAATCCTTGTCTTTAGAAAGCTGGTAAGTTACAGTATACATATAGATAGTTAGCATAACCAATATTCTATTCCAAGGAAAAGTTAAATTTCAAAAGTATAGTTATTTTTATTAATTCTTTGTAATAAATATTTTTATGAATCCTTGAGGGAATTTGAAAGTCATAAAAAGATTTGATTATATGAAGTATGATTTTAGTGGTGGGTTAATAAAATCATGTGTACTCTAACATATTTAATGTGAGGAAGCCTGACGAATGGCATGGACTTTATAACAGAATCAATATTTGCTTTGTTAACTTGGGTAAATTCATTTCTCAAATTTTATTTACTATCAAAAGAACAAAATTCAAAGAATATGCAAAGCCAGAGACTTTTAAAATTGAATATGAAGTGAAACATTATCAAACACTGAATTGAGCTGGTCCAGATTAGTTATTATTTAAAGCAGATAGTCAAAAGTATTCAGCTTCTAAGGTAAAGTTCTCATATATTTAAATATAAGTGACTTCAAATTTAATACTATTAGTATTTCTTCATATTTTTTTCCTTGGGAAAATTTCAGATTTTGAGCCAAGTATGGAATTATATGATTGTAGGTTATATAATGCAGACCTACAGAGTGTTTTATATTATGTCTAGGAGACAGAGTATTAGATTTCACAGAGAAAGTCATAGAGATGCCACACTGTTGAAATTTCCGATCTAGTTGTAATCCTTAAGTTTGAATGACAAACCCAAGGGCCAAATTCACAAAACAATTACATTTGCTTTTTGCATCCTTGATGCCCAAAACACTGGGATTTGCACTTTTAAACAGACAAAATTAATTCTCTCTTTCCTCCTTACAAAACTTTAAATTTATAAATGTTTCTTACCTAACTTTAAATACTCTCCTTAGGGGCTTTGCAGCCCTGAAAAAAATTCAGGGAAGCCAAGAAAGGTGTTCCCAGCTCAGCCATCCCATTTATCTATCTGCTCAGCTCTAGTTCTTTCCAAACCACAGGCACATAAAGAATCCTATCGGGGATGTTTATAAAATATGTAATATCATCTTAAAAAGTAGTTTATGTCATGACTTCTTTACACATTATATTTATTTCCAAAAGATAGGATTACATAATGTCAACAATAAGACTCTATTTCTCTTTACTGTTGAATAGCAGATTATATCTCTTTCAAACTCACTTCTAATAATCATTGTCAGAAAAAATATAGATGCACATATTATAGATAATTTATGTATATTGAATATATTTCAAAATTCCTAAATATTTGAAATTTTTCCTTGACATTACAGCTTTTTGAATGTCAGAAATTTATTTGTAATCCAAATAAAAGCTATTAACTAGCAATATGAAAAACAGATTTTCTTGCTAATCAAAAATAAATGGAAAATACACTTAGAATTGATATAATAATAATATTTTTCTATACAGATGGACACCCTGAAAAACTCTCTTTCTGGTTCTACCCAAAGTCACTCATACCTTGTAAGTACTACCATAACCTTCTTTTTTCATTTGCTCTTGACAATGCCTATCATCATCTTTGTCAAACTGTTTCCCTTGCCCTGTCTCCCAAGTCTTCATTATTTTGAAATTGTTTTCTGACTCTCCACTTAGATTAAGGACTCATGTTCATGCGGTCATGGACATTTACTTATACATGACCCAAGAAATTTATTCAGACTTTTTTTGAATATGAAGTGAAACATTATCAAAAACTGTATTGAGCTACAATACAAGGGGTCTTCAGAAAGTTCATGGAAAATGCATATTATGAAAAAGCTATGTGTGGATTTCAAAATTTTTTGCACCAAAATAAACTCATACTAACTTGCTATAACATATTTCAACAGTATCTAGTTTGGGGCACTTCAGAGAATAAGACATCATTTTGAAAAGAGCTCCTATCGGAGTAACGTGATTCTGCTAAAATTGAAGGAAGAACAAAAATCAAATTTATGGTGAAGCTTGGGTGGAAGAACAGTGAAATCACTGGATCTTCATGAAAAATTTTTGGGAACAGTGCCCCAAAGAAATCAGCATTTTAAAAATGAATGACTTGTTTTAAGAAGGGATGAGATGGTGTTAAATATGAAGCCTGCAGCAGCAGACCATCCATATCAATTCGTGAGAGAAAAATTAGTCTTCTTCTTGCTTTAATTGAAGATGACCCACAATTAACAACAGAAACAATGGTTCAGGTTACACAATTCTGACTGAAAAATTAAAGTTGAATAAACTTTCAACTCAACAGGTGCCAAAGCCATTGTACCCAGATAAGCTACAAATAAGAACAGAACTTTTAATGTAAATTTTAAGCAAGTGGAATGAAGACCACTGAAGCATCATGAAAGACCCTGAAGCATCTTTTCAAAGAATTGTAATAGGAGGTGAAACATGACATTACCAGTATGATTCCCAAGAGAAACCACAATCAAAGCAATGGCTACCAAGAGGTGAAAATGGTCCACTCAAAGCAAAAGTGGACCAGTCAAGAGGCAAGGTCATTGCAGCAGTTGTTTGGGATGTTCAGGGCATTTTGCCCATTGTCTTTCTGGAGGGCCAAAGAACAATAACATGTGCTTATTATGACAGTGTTTGAGAAAGTTAACAGAAAGCTTTATCAGAAAAATGCCCAGGAAAACTTCACCAAGGAGTCCTTCTGTACCATGATGATGCTCCTGCTCGTTCCTCTCACAAACAGGGAAATTTTGATAGGAAATCATTAGGCATCCATCCTACCTTCCTAATTTTGGCTCCTTCTGACTTCTTTTTGTTTCCTAGTCTTAAAAAGTCTTTAAAGGGCACCAGTTTTTCTTCAGTTTACCATGTAAAAAAGACTGCATTGCTATGATTAAATTCTCAGGACCCTCAGTTCTTCAGAGATGCACTAAACGACTGGTATTATTGCTTACAAACCCGTCTTGAACTTGATGGAGCTTATGTTGACAAAAAAATTTATTTTTTAAAAGTTTTTATCTTTTAATTCCATTTTTCCATGTACTTTTGGAAGTTCTCTCATGCACTTCTGACTGGATGAAGAAATCTTTTATTATTGGAATAACTTTGTATCAACTACGGCCCTTAAGTATTCCAGTGGTAAAATTATCAATACCTAACCTAGGGTAACTACGTATCCTGATTTGCCCCGTTATGTTTTGTGCTTGTTATCCTTAGGTTATTATTAACAGAACTCACTCATACTCTCAAAAAGTGTGCCTATTTGTTCACCATGTCAATGGCCAATTTTCAAAGTTAAATGGGAATAAACTCATGAGACTCAACAAGGGACAGACTGCCACTTTAGGTAAAAACACTATTTGAATTATGTCTGAATAGTCCTGTACTCGTAGTAAAAGTAAATGTATAAAACCAAGCTATAGTGTAAAAGGTCTTTTATTCAAATTTATTCAAATTCTCAATTAAGGCCCTAGAGAAAGTAAATAATGGAGATTTTTCTATCCAAAAGTTTAATGAACCTTTGCTAGAAATGATCATTTATAAGTTTAAACATGCCGACTTGGTCTTAATAATAAAATTCTGATAAACAATGAATAATAAAATACGTAAGATATTATACATGTGGATACTGATAGGATGCAATATTCTGCTTCTCTTCATGGACAATGGAGGGGTTTAGCCATGCCTATGTCTTAGGTTATGGCTATTGAAAAGATCACATCGTTGTTGACGGTAGGAAAGGAAATGTCTGCGAGCAGGGATCAGGGATCAGCATTGGCAGAGAAGAGAGACAACCATCTCCAACAGACCTGAAAAGGAATTTCTGTCCAGTCTTAAGAAGTAAGACACCTTGAGAAATCTGAAGACTGAACCCAGCCATAAGGGAACCACAGCTTAACACATATGCAGTTGAGAAGAGAAAGAAAGAGGGTGGGCTTGAAAAAGGTTTTGCCAAATATTCACAGGATAAAGTCACAGTGTATTTATTTAATTCTACCGTGCTTTTTATATGATATGTTTTATTTTCTTATAATTTTGTGGCAAGAGTTAATACGTGATGGGGCAGTAGTAAACTTATGACGTGAGGTAGTCCATGAACAATTGCATTGATGAAAGGATAAATGTAAGTCACAAATGCTATTTCGTTTTATCCTTACAACAACTTTGGGAAGTAGATATTATTATCCCCACAGGACAAATGTGAACACTGTGTATAGACAGAACACTCACAGTTATACAAACAATAAGTGGCAGAACAGCTCTACAAAGTCCATTTATTTTTCAGTATATTATTAAAATTGTAAAACACTGCTTTTCATAATTATATGCTTGTAGTGATCACTTGATTTTTTAAAAATGTATACTCTGAAGCAGGTGGTCTTGGATGAGCCTGAGATTTCACATTTCTAACAAATTCCAAGGTAGGTGATGATGACACTGTTGGTCTACAGACCACATGTTAAGTAGCATGGGTGTATGTGCCTTTATTCTTCAGTTTTCAGGATTATTGATGCACCTTTTGTTAAAAGTTATTTACAGACTTACTTATTTACAGAAACATCTTTTGTATAAAGAATTCTAAATCATGATGTTGGAAATTGATGCCCATCGCCATTTGTTATTTCTAATCAAGTGAAATATTTTGTGAGATGGATAACTGAAGGTGAAACTTTTTGTTTATTAATGACATATTTTGAAAATTAAACATGATTGTAATGCTAGGTTGATGAAATGTGATATTTCTCTGCAGTCTATCGTGTGCTTCCACAGTTGCTGTCAAATCACCTACTAGCAATATTTTTGTTGCTGTACGGACCTGTTTAAATTTAAATATTAGTGAAACTGTTTCATGTTTCTTATAAAGCAAAAGAAAAAATGTCAAATAAACAAGTAAATGCAAAGCAATAAAAAATCAACACCCCCAAATTAAAATTATATAATTCAATCTGCTATCACCGATATGGTTTTGAGATTATTTTCATAATACAGAGATTTTCTTGGGAGGATTTCCTCCTCTGTGTACTTCATAGCTTTTCCTGTAATTTCACTTACATTATTTTTTCTCATTTGAGACCCTCAGAACAACTCTGCTCAGAAGACAGAACAAGTCCTTACCATCTAATATGGTGGATAGGGGCAACTAGGCTGAAGGGGTAGAATGTCTTAATTACATCAAAAAATAAGTATCTTAGAACCTGATTATATGAAATAATATTAATTTTAAATAATTCAATGTTTGTGTTAATATCGCTTCCTTAGACTATAATATTTTGTAGAACAAAGTCCAAGTATTTTATTTGCTAATATTCAAGTTATGTATTGTAAATTATAATCATAATCACTTGTATTAATAATTGATATTCATTAACAGCAAACATTTTATCATGGCTAAACCTAAGAGTGACCCTTGCCAATAGATCAAGTTGTAGTCATTCTACCTTTCAAGCAGTTTTTACCTTCTTTATGAAGGTTTTATATAAAGGAGAGTTCTAGAATTGTTATATTATTTTTTAACCAAAATAAAAAGAGAACTGAGTGAAAAAAAAATCTTCTAAAAAGAAAATGATCTAACAAAATGATTCTAAAGTTCATGTGGAGAGGCAAAAGACCAAGAATAGCCACTACAATGTTGAAGGAGAAGCACAAAATTGAAGAATCCACACTATCCAACTTTAAAACTTACCATAAATCTATAGTAATCAAGATAGTGTGAATTCGTGGATTTGTTATGGTAAAATAATAAACAGATAGATTAGTAGAAGAGGCTAGAGATCCCAATCATATACCCACACAAATAGTCAATTGATATTTGACAAAGTCGCAGAGGCAATTCAACAGAGAATAAACAGTCTTTTCGACAAATGGTGCTGGAACAATCGCATATCCATAAGCAAAAAATTAACAATAATAATATAGACATCGACCTTATACTCTTCAGTAAGATTAACTCAAAATGGATCAAGACATAAATGTAAAATGCAAAACTTTAAAATTCTTAGAAGATAAATAGGAGAAAACTAGATGAAATCTTAAATTTGGTGCTGACATTTTAGATTAAGCACCAAAGGCACAATACATTAAAAAAAAGAATGGATAAGTTGGGCTTCATTAAAATTAAAAAACTTCTGCTCTGTAAAAAACACTGTCAAGAGAATGAGAACACAAGCCACAGACTGGAAGAAAATATTTGCAAAAGACATATCTGATAAAGAACTGTTATTCAAAATAATGAAGAACTCTTAAACTCAACAATATGAAAATGAACAATCCAATTACAAAATGACCAATGCATCTGAGCAGACACCTCACCAAAGATGATACACAGATGGTAAATAAGCATATGAAAAGATTCTTGATATCTTAGTCATTAGAGAATTGCAAATTAAAATAACAATGAGATATCACTACGCAGCTATTTAAATGGCTAAAATCCAAAACACTGACAGAACCAAATGTTGATGAGGATGAGGAGCAATAGGAACTCTCATTCATTCCTGGTGGGAATGCAAAATGGTACAGTCACTTTGAAAGACAATTTGGCAGTTTCTTACAAAGCTAAACATACTCTTACCATTTGATCCATCAATTCTGCTCCATGGCATTTACCCCAAAGGATTAAAAACATGTCCACATAACAACAAACATGAATGTTTATACCAACTTTATAACTGCCAAAACTTGGAAGCACTCAAGATATCCTTCTGCAGATGAATGAATAAATAAACCATAATATATCTAGACTATGGAATATTACTCAGTGCTAAAAAGAAATGAGCTATCAAACCATGCAAAGACATGGAGAAACTTCAAAAGAATATTATTAAGTGAAAGAAGCCAACATGAAAAAGCTCCACATTGGATGATTGCAACAATATGACATTCTAGGAAAAGCAAAAGTATGGAGAAAGTAAAAAGATCAGTGGTTGCCAGTGATTCGTGGGCTGAAAAGAGTAAATAGGTGATGCAGATCTGCATTTGTCAATTCCCGTAGAATGTACAACACATAGAGCAAATGCTAATGTAAACTAAGGGTTTTGGTTGATAATGATACGTCAGTGTTGGTTCATAAATTGTACCACACTGATTAGAGATGTTTTTGGTGGGGAATCAGTGTGTATGAGAGGGGAAGGGGACACAGGAATTCCCTGCAGCTTGTGCTCAATATTGCTGTGAATCTGAAATTGCTCTAAAAAGTAAAGCCTATTAATTACCCCCCCCAAAAAAACAAACGAATAAAAAGAAAGTTATCAATTTAATATTACATTATACAGTCACTCAAGGAATGTTTTTGTTTTTGTTTTGTTTTATTGTTCTTATAAAAGAGAGTTCTTCTAACCCTCATTCCCAACACATACATACACACACACACACACACACACACACACACACACAAACACATATTTCCTAATTTCCTATGCATGTTTAATGCTTATCTCACAAAAGTTCATTTTTCTTTACTTGAGAGATGATATTAAAGAATGATATCTTATGTCTAGTTGTTATAAATCTCAAGTCAAAGGCATTGACTTTTTATGCCTCAGACCATAGGATGTGATGATATAGAGTAGAATAGGGCTATCTTAACGACTAAATCAATTAGAGGATCAAACATACTTTAGAATCCATCATGGGCTCATAATCTAGAAGGACTTTCATAGTAAAATTTCTTAAGAATCAAAAACTAAACTGACATGACAGTTGCTTAAGATCAAATAAACATGGGCATTGACAATATTTGGCAAAATATTTTCTAACTAAAATAAAAAGGTGATGAGTGCTACGGTGGAGGGGGCACCTTGAGCTTTTGAGTTCACCGGGAGGACAGTTGGGAGGACTTGGGCAGATTCCTGGGTACCAAATCTTGATACTTATTTTAGAAGCTCATTAATAAATCAAAATGTTGTCATTTTAATATAAAGAAATAGAAATATGCAGCAATATGTATGCATTAACCTTTTACAAAGAAAATGTAACAGCAATAATTTTATTTCTTATATTATTTTCTGCAAACATTAAAATTTGACATTTGTGGTGGGTCATAGATATAAGATTATAAGCACGTATTTCATGCATATTTTGAAAAACACAGGAATATATGCAATATGTACGAAGTCATCTCTGGTGCTCTGCACTTTAACCAATTCATTCACCATTTAAAAACAATTAAAAATTTCATTAAGCTGGATTCTGCCCTTGGATACACACAACGAAACCCCCACTGAAGTCAATGGGAATTGTGCATGCATATGCAGGGGCAGAATTTGGCCCGCTGTGCTTAATTCGCTCTGATCGTTCCTATTAATTCAATATTAATATTTCCGTTCATTTATTCAATTAGTTCTGTGGTATTCAAAATTCATTGTATGTAATACATTGCGATCAGTCAATCATTACATTTCCGGTCCACTTTCTAACAATCAATATTTGAAGTTAGTCAAGGCAAAATGCACTTAAAAATCAAACAAAAAGAAATAGTCCCTCAGCAGAGATATCTTGTACTTTGTTGCCTGGGTTCTTGGGTCCAGCCTCTCCCTGTGGATTTAGTCAGTGTGAGAGACATTAAAAAATGTGGGGCAGAGTTGGCCTCTTAGATCAAATGCTACTTTGTAGGGTAGCCAAGTCAGGCTATCTAATAACAGCCAGATGTGAAAGACTAGGCTCATGAAATACCCGCTACTTAATTAGGTCACATAATACCATTTGGATTCCGACCAATTTGGGGTTATCTCTTTTCTGAGTGGAAGGATCTCTTCTTTCTTCAAGGAACAGATCAAAATGAACACAGTATGTTAACATTGTATATAAACATCGCATGCATGAATAAGTGGGGCTAAACTCAAGAAGTGTAATGATCTCTATGCTCCAAACTTATTTAAATATAATTTCTTTAGGCAGGAGGACTTAACCTTCTTGTATAATGTTTACATCCATTATAGTTATTCACAATATGGAAGATTATTCATAAATCTATAGAAGAAAAGACAATGGAAATTGATAGTTCATATTTAAATACTCATTGATCATTCTAAAGAGTCATGTTCACCATTTTTGTTAACATCTTTATTGATTTGTAATCGAAATACAATAAACCACATATTTAAAATGTACAATTTGATACGTTTTGATATAAGCATATACCTATGTAACTGCCATTACACTCAAGATAATGAATAGATCAGTCACTTCAAAGAGTTTCCTCATGTCTCTTTCTAATTTCTTCCTTTGGTTCCCTGATCCATATTTCCCTTTTGGAAGCTACTGATCTGCTTTCTGTTATCATAGATTAGTTTCAATTTTCTAAAATTTTAAATAATCAAACAATATGTACTCTTTTGTATCTGTGATTTTTACTCAGAAAAATATTTTGAGATTCAACCATATTATTTTGTGCATCAATAGTTCATTGCTCTTTATTGCTGAGAATCATTCCATTGTGTGGATATATAATAATTTGTTAATTCAGTCCCCTGTAGGTGGGTATTTATGTTGTTTTCAGGTTGAGAAGCTCTTATAAGTAAAGCTGCTATGAACATTGGTGTAACAATCTTTGTATGCACACACCTTCTCTTTGCCATGAGTAAATAATTAGAATTGGAATGGCTGGATTATATGTTATGTGCATGTTTAACTTTTTAAGAAACTGCCCCATTGTTTCCAAAGTAGTATTACATTTTACATTTACATGAATATTAGTAGTGTATGAGAGTTCTAGGTCCTCCAAATCCTTATCAACATTTGGTATGGTCAATCCTTAGTTTTAGTCATTCTCATAGGTATGTAGTGCTATTATTGTTGCTTTATTTTGCATTTCTTTGATGATTATGTTGAATATGTCTTAATGTGCTTATTTGCCATCTGTTTATTTCCTTTGGTGAAATACCTGGTCAAATCCTGTGTCCATTTTTAATTGGGTTGTTTCTTTTCTTATTGCTAAGCCTTAAGAGTTATTTATTTATTCTGAATAAAATTCCTTTCTCGGATATGTTTGGCACATATTTTCTTTGTCTGAAGACTGCCTTCTCATTATCTTAAAATGATCTATTAAAGAGCCAAAGGTTTTTTTTTTTATGATAGCCTATTGATTAGTTTTTTAAAACTTTTATTTTCAGAAAAAGAATTTTAAGAATGTTATTAGTGTTATAGTTTGAAAGTATTTGCTTGATCAAATGTCACAAAAATTTTCTTTCAGAAGTTTCATAATTTTATATTTTAAATTTAAATCTATGATCCAGTCGAGTTAATTTTCATATATGGTCAAAGTAAGGATTAAAGTTTGTTTTTCTTTGCATGTTAATGTTCAATTATTCCAGCATCGTTTGTTGAACAGAGTAACCTTTCTCCCCTGAATTTTCTTTGTCTTTTTGTCAAAAATAAGTTATCCACATGTGTATGGATTTATTTCTGGCTTCACTATTCTATCCCATTGATCTGTCTTTCTTTATGCCAACACTATTCTGCCTTGATTGCTACCACAGTATGCTAGTCTTGAACTTAGTGTTGGACCTCAAATTTGTTCTGCTTTTATAATTTTGTTTTTGTTATTCTAAGTCCTTTACATTTCCATATGAAATGATTTTTGCATTAATGTGCCAATTTCTTCAGAAACCCTGTTGGAATTTTTCTTGACATTACCTTAAATCTACAGATAAATTTGGAGAAAATTTGTATCTTAACAATATTAACTTTTTCAAACAACGTACATGGCATATTTCTGCATTTATTTAGGTCTTCTTTAAATTATTTCAGCAATGTTTTTTAGTTTCCAGTGTACAGCTATTGTGTATCTTTCATAGATTTATTTCTAAGAATTCTATATTTTTATGTTATTATAAATAGTATTTTTAAAATTCCAATTTCAGATTGTTTGTTGGTAGTAAGTGATTATTTTATATTAGAATGGTATTCTGCAATCTTCTTCCACTAATGCATTAGTTAGGAGCTTCTGTTTTGTAGATTCCATGGGATTTTCTGCATATATGATCATGTCATCTGAGAGACAGTTTTACTTTCTAATGTGAATGATTATTTTTTTCCTCTTCACTTACTGAGATGCCTAAAACCTCTAATACATTTTAGAACAGAAGCAGTGAGAGCAAATATTCTTGTCTTGTTCTTGACCTAAGAGAGTCTTCAGTCTTTTACCCTAAGTATGATATTCACTGTACTTTTCCCTTGATGCACTTTCTTAGGCTTTGAAAACTCCCATTTATTCCTGGTTTGCTAAGATTTTATCAAGCAGGGATGTTGAATTTTGCCAGATGCATGTGTGTGTATGTGTGTCTATTAAGATGATATGGTTTTCCTATTATAGTTTATTAATGCAGTGAATTACATGGTTTGATTTTTGAAAGCTGAATCAGCCATGCATCACTCAGTTACACCCCAGTTGGTCATGATGTAGTATTATCTTATTATATATTGTTGTATTTGACTTACATACATTTCACTGAGCATTTCCACATGTATGCCATGAGAGAGACGGGTCTGTAGTTTTCTTTTCTTGTAGTGACATTGTTCAGTTTTGATATATAGCTAAAATTGGACTCATTCCCTCTTCTTTGAATTTCTGAATGAATTTGTATAGAATTGGCCCTATTTGTTTTCCTAAATATATGGTAGAATTCACTAGTGAAGCCATCTAGGATAGAGGAATTTTTGGGAGGAGATTTTTAAATGAAAAACTTAATTTATAGGGCTTTAGATATAGGGCTATTCATATGATCTCTTAGATGATCATTCAATTGTTTCACTGCTATTTCATTAGTTTCTGCTGTGACTTTTGTTATTTCCTTTTTCTGATTACCTTGGATTTAATTTATGCTCCTTTTATGAATATTTTACAGCAGAATCTAAAATCATTGAGTTGAGACCTATTTTTAATTTTTTAAATGGACATTTAGTCTATAATTTTCCTTGCTTATAATGTTTTTCACAGCTTTAGCAGCATCCTACACATTTTGATATGTTGCATTTTCATTTTCACTCAGTTCAAATGGCTTTCTAATTTGACTTTTGATTTCTTTTTCTGACCAATGGATTACTTAGGAATGTGTTATATAATTTCTAAATATTTGTAGATTTTCCAGAGATCTTTCTGTATTTATTTTTAATTTAATTTCATTGTAATCAGAGACCATGCTTATTTTGATTTTTAAATATATTGAGACTTGTTTTTATGGACCCAAAATAGGATATCATGGTAAATATTCCATGTACACTTCAAAAGAATGTATATTATACTATTGTTGAGTTGAGTGTTCAATGAATGCTAATTGTATCAAATTGGTTGATGGCATTGTTCAGTTCTTCTATATCCTTATTGATTTTCTATTCGTTATACCAATTATTGAAAGACAGATATTGTATTCTCTGACTATAATGACGAATTCATTTATTTTTCCTTGTGGTTCTATCAGTTTTTGCTTCATGTATTTCAAAGCTTTGTTATTAATAACATCAAAGTTTAGGACTGCCATATCTTCTTTTTGAATTGATGCAATTATCACTATAAAATGAAAGGGGTTTCCTTGGTTATATTCTTCACTCTGAAATCAACTTACTGTGGAATTTATACAGTAATTCCATCTTTCCTTTTATTAGTGCTGGTATGGCAAATCTTTCCTTTTTTATTGTTAATCTATTTATTTCTTTATATTTCACATGCATTTCTTGTAGGCAGTTTATGGTTAGATCTTGCCCAATATGATAACTTCTGTCTTTTAATTGGGATTTTTAGCTTATTACTATTTAATGTTACTATTGATAATATTAGGTTTAATCCTATCATCTGCTATTTGTTTAATATTTGTTTTGATATTTGCTCCCCTTTTCCTGTATTTTCTTCCTTTATTTGGAGTGAGTTTATTTTATGTTCTTTTTTGACTAATTTACTATGACTCTTTATTTTATTACTTTAATGATTACCTTATGGTTTACAGTACATATCTTCAATTTTTCACAGTCCTGTATACAAACTTTACCATAGTAATCTTTTTTTAGTATTTTCCTAGAAATGAGCTATCATTTTAAATTTTACTTGCACATATGCTATAAACCCCACAAAATATTATTTTTGTTTAAACTATCAATTATATTTAAAGAGGTTTGATACTAAGAAAACAATTTGTTTACCAATGTAGCTACCTTTTTCAGTGCTCTTTATTTGTGTAGACACATATTTTCATATATTATTACTAAGTCTGAGAGAATTCCTTTAACATTTCTAATATTACAGGCCTGTTGGTAACACATTCTGTCAGTCTATGTGTGTATTCAAAAGTTTTAGTTAACTTTTGTTTTTGAGAGATGTTTTTACTGGGTATATACAGAATTCTAATTTGACAGATTTATTCATTCAAAACTTTAAAAAGGATACTCCATTGTCTTCACTGGTTTAACAAGAAATCTATCATATCTTTATCTTTGCTCCTTTATATTTAATATCACTCCTATTTTTAATATTTCTTGATGCATTTAAGAGTTCATTCCTGGTTTTAAGAAATGTGGTTATAATGGGATTAGGTGTGATTTTCTTTATATTTTTTGTGCTTAAGTTTTGTTGAATATTGGATTTGTAGGTTTACAGTTCTTATTACATTTGGAAAAATTTCAGTCATGATTTTTCCAAATTATTTTTCTACCCATCCTCTCTCTCTCAATTTCTTCAGAGACCCCAATTACACATGTATCAGGCCACTGGAAATGGTTCCACAGCTCTTTAATTCTGTTTATTGTTTTAAAGAAAATATTTTTCTCTATATATTTTATTTTCACTCATCTATTGCTATGTCTTCAAGTTCACTAAATTTTTCTTCTGCAACATCTTATCTAACATTTGTCCAGTGTATTTCATCTTAGACATTGTAGATTTTATCTTTACAGGTTTTATTTTTATAATTAAAAATATTATCTCTGCTTAGCTTTTACAATGCAAATATAAAACTATCTTAATGTTTTTATCTGTTAATTCTAACATCTGTGGAAGTTTTGGGGCTGGTTTGCTTGATTTTTCTTCTCATCATGGGTTATATTTTCCTGCTTCTTCGCATGCTTGGTAATATTTGATGCAATGCCAGGTATTATAAATTTTTTATTGAGTGTTCAATATTTATGTTTCTATAAGCATTCTAGAGCTTTATTCTGGAGCACAGTTAAGTCATACAGACATAGTTTGTTTCTTTTGGATCTTCATTTTAAGATCTGTTAGTTGAGTCTGGAGCAATGTTTAGTATAGGACTAATTATTCCCCACTATTCAGGCAAGATCCTGTTGAGAACTTCACTCAACGCCCCACTAATCATGAGGTTTTCCAGCCTGGCAGGTAAGGGTAGGCACTGTTCCAACTCTGAGTGCTCATTGGAAACTGTAACCAGGATCTAATCTTTTTGGGTCCCTCTTTCCCTGTGGAGTCATTTCTTCAGTGATCAATACTCAGCTGAATATTAGAGCAGAACCCACTGCATGTTTCTGGGGTTCTCTCTCTGTATAGTTCACTTCTCTTTGGAACTTTATTCTTCAGATTCTAGTTACCTTGGTTTCTCCAGACTCTTGTCCTCATGTCCTCAATTCAAAGAGGGTGCTGGTTTGGCCTGGGTTTCCCCTCCCTGGACAATACCCTGAAAATGCTCTCAGGGCAGTAATCTAGGGCAATAGCAGGGCTCACCTCATTTTCTTTCTGTCTTTCAGGGATCACTGCTTTTTATTGCCTGATGTTCAGTGTCTTGAAAACTATTTTGTCATGTATTTCATCCATTTTTCATTTGTTTCAGTCCCAAGGATAAAGCTGGTCCCTGTTACTTCTCAGTCAGAAGTGGAAGTCTTTAAATTCACCACTTAATCATTTTTTTGTGCCATGCCCTCATCATTGTATCTTAAACAGGGCATAGAGAAGAGCAGGTCACAGTCCTCTCCCACAATGAGCCATCTGGATTTTCACAACATGAAGAACTGGGAGAACTGACAATTATCCGCTTGACTAACTGCAGATCAAAGGCATTATTTGTTGTAAAAATGATTTAGGGTTTGGAATAACTTAGTTTGAATCCAATGAAAGATTTTCTTGTGACTCTCCTCTTTGTGTCACTGGGTAAGTTTCTAATCATCCTACACTAGCTTAGCAGAATGGACCCCAATACCCAGCTCAATCATTTCATCCTTTCATTTGGTGGTTGTTCAGTGCACCATCTATAGAATGAATGAACCATTTTGATGATTGTAAAGGCCACTGAAGATCTGTACTAGTCATTTTGCCATTTTCCTTAAAAAAAAAAAAAAGATGATACAGTTACAGCTTTACTTTTCTGGCTCCAAGAACATCCAGTTACTTTATTATTTTATATTTAAAGACATAACTAAATAAGATGATTGTCCTGCTTATTTAAAATATCCTTTTCCTCTTCCCACACCCCAAAATTACATAAATTTTTCCATTCTTAATCCAATGACTTAAACAACTGTTGTGATTTCATAAATAGAAGCATTTGACTAAGGTGGGGATTAATTTGCAAGGGCAGAAAAGCTGCTAAAACAAAGAGCTAGTGTCCAAGTAAATATCTCTTGAGAAATTAGGAAGTACAGGCTACATTGCATGCGAAGAATTGTTACTCAGTATAATGGTTTAAAGAATTCCAGGTGGTCTGTGTGGGTCATAATGCTAGCATTTCATCTTGGAATAATCTTTATTCTTTCCACGTTTTTTTAAAACTAGTGCTGCTCTTGCAAAGTGCCAATAAGTTTGTTCACATAGGTTCATAAAATCTGTAGCTATCTAATGCAAAATAAAAAGTGAGGGAATAGTCTGCTAGAAAAGTGTTCCTCTTGTGTGAATTATAAAGATAAATAAGGCAAGAGGATTTGGGGAGTGATGATGGGTAAAGGAGGTTTGAATGAGCGGCCATCCTTTCCGCAGCTGCCAAGATGGACTTTATAACTCACTCTACAATAGAATGTAGCAAATCCCACTAAAAACTCAAACAGCCTGTTCTTTTCAAGACTAATGAGCAAGTTTTACTTACCTTTTTATAGCCAATTATGTCACGCCCTATATAAATCCTCCATTCCTCCCATTGCCTTCAGAATACACTCCTTGGCATGGCTTCTTCTGCAATCTAGTCCCAGTTTCTCTCCCAATTTGCATCTCATGCCACTTCCCTCCCGTCACACCAAACAGTGACATTTTCCCCAAACATCGCCCAGTTTTATGCCTCTTTCATCTTATGATCTTTCCTCTACCCAAAAGGATTTTTTCCTCCTTCCTCGCCAAGTGCATTCTTATTTCTCCTTCCAGAGCCACCTCAAATGTCTTTTCCCCATCAAATCCCTTTCCCCATCAAATCCCTTTCCCCATTCACACAACACATATCATTGACTGTCACCCGCAGAAACAATGCATTGTATCTCCATCTTAGTATCTAACGTAATTGGTACAAGGAGACTTTCAGTAAATGAGTACAAGAAAGGATTAAATTAATGGGCAGATGGATAGTTTTGTTCCCACGTAGAGATGCCATGCAGAGCTGAACAGCAGTTCAGCATCCTCTTCCCTTTTCACATGCATTCTTCATCAGTAGGAATTGTTCTAGCTCATTTCCGGAAGGATTTTGCTGCTTTGGGTAGTCATTGCCAGCAAGGTTGGATAGGGGAAGTGAAACAAAAGAACTGCACAAGCAGAGAATGTCGATGGTTGGTTAATGGCCACTGACTTGATACTACAAATAGAAAAAAAAAAGTGGAAAAACAATGGAAACTTCATGTCAGGGAACAAGGTAGCCTGAGCCTATTTATTGTTATTGGCTTGACCCTTAGTCAAAAACCTTATAAATTGTTTTAGCAATCTCCCAATTATTAATACAGTGACTACAACAAAAACAACTTCAGTTAATAATAGTTAGATATTATAATGACAACCACCTGGAACTGTAATTCCCTCTCTACCCTCCTTCAATATTTCCACTGTCACTTACAGTTCCTCAAGAGGAAAAAGAATCCTTTCATGGTGGAATTACTGAAATTTATCTATCAAGTGATATCCATAAATAAGCAAATAATTTTTTTTAAAAAAACTGTTTTCTCAACTTAATGGTTTGTTTCAATAACTGTCATCTACTTTCGTTGTCACGGGTATTAGTACATCAAAATTGTGTTTGTTCAGTAAATAAATGATGTAATTGTATTTCATATTTTGTTTGCTTCCAAGGCTAAAAGAAATAAATAAATACAGTATGTATGAAACATACTAGATCTATGGAGTGGAAGAATGAATAAAGATGTGCTTTCTTTCTCTTATCTTGCACACTAGCTGAAACAAAATATGAATTTAAGGTACATCCCATGTTTAGTAAAGCACTTTAAAGACAGATCTTTAAAAGCAATCCTTCTAACTTCTGGCTTGGCCCTTTCAGATTATTGCCACCTCTCACATACTCGCTTTAAGTAGAGGAAAGTGAAAAAAAAAAATCCCTGAGACAACTGGGAAATATTTTGCAAGATTTTAATATTACTAAAGCAAACTTTCTTTCCCTTTGTTTAGTGGACAGCTGTAGCTGACACAAATATATAGCTGCTAGCTGGGAGCTGGCCCTGAGCATGAGATTTTATATAGGGATTTATTTATGGCTAATTTCTTTATCTTTATATTGAATATAATACTTGCTAGTATCTTTAAGCTTGTAATTATTTTGCTTCACATCAAAGAGCAATATTAGAAATTAAAGTCTATTCACTGTCGTGTATGATTCACAGCCTGTGTTACAGATCTTATAAAAGATGCTCATTTTTCTTTCTTTCCCAGTCATCCTTCCTTCTTCCTTCTGTTCCCTGCACTCTTATACTCCTGCTTCACATTGTTCAGTTTTTTCAGCGTTAGGAATGTATACTAATATGTATTCAAAGTATGTAATTGTCAAGGAAAGAAACCTTTTCCTGCCCACTAGGCTGATCCATAATCCAATGGAACCTCATTTTCTTTGGCTCTCAGCATAAACTTTTACTATTAGATTGTTTATGTTAACTTCCTCAAGTCTTTCCTGAACAAAAACGACATCTTGGTACCACGATGCTTCACTTTCTTCTCCTTAGTGTGGAATCTTATAGCACTGTGGAACTTATAAATAATTAAGTTATTTTTAAACCACTGGATATTTTCCAGTCACTCTATTTCACACTGGATTAATTATGTAAGAAAACCGAATTGTTCCTCACCAATGTTACAACTTTTAAAAACAACATGCTGTTTAAATTCAGGTTTGGCAACCCCGGCCTGAGCCCCCTCAAATTTATGGCACCACACCCATAGCATAATAAAACCTTTAGTGGTCCTTTGTCTTTCAGCTTGCCTTCTATTTTTTCTCAAGGGTGTTTTATGCTGGAAGATGCAAACAAAAGTTGTCCAGATGTTATTTGTATCAGAGCAGGATTTCAGTCCAGCTATCTGTGGTTGCAAATGTTTATTTTAATGGGTTATTGTGCAATCCTTGCCGTGTAGACCTTCATGGCCTTGTATGCATGTTCTCAGCAATGTCAGGATATTGTTTTTTAAAATATATAGTTTTAGTCCATTGAATGATTAGTAGTCACTACGGGAGCGAAAAACGCAGCACCTGTAGAAAGACAGAGAATATTTTTGCCAATGCCCCCATGTTGACACTGTGCAAACTGCCTGATTATGAAACTCTGACCAACAGGCTTTAGGTAAGCAGGAGGAAGGTGTGGTCCTCGCCTTAGCAACAGTCCCAGCCCTCTGAGACAAAGTTACAGGGCTACAGTAAACACACCGAGGGTGTCGAAAAAAAGGCCAGCTGCTGCCCCATGCAGTTTGATGGAATGAAAGAAGAGCTTAGCTAAGTCACCACAGTGTGAGCAGCAAGTTTATTTTAGCTATTACAACAAGCACGGGGCTGGGCTTATTATTCATTTTTAGAATTCTAATAAAATCTTAACTGATGTTTCCTTGATACGAAAGTAAACTGTTTACCCTGTATCTAAAAACACATATTATATTCAATGCACCAATTAGCAGTAGGGAATTTCTAGCCCTTAAAATTAATTTTGAAACTAAATTACATCATGTGGGAATGGACTTGATTTTTAAAAAAAGTGCTAAATTTTAGAGCTGTTAGTTTTTTTCTGAGAACCTATTTCAAAATCAAAAGATGCTTGGAGTAACCATGTGAAAAACTCACTCATTAGCATAAAAAACACAAATAGAACAACAAACAAATAAAAAACCCTTAACGTTTAAAGTAGGTGTTAGAAAAGACCCCTAAGAGGAAAACTGTTTTAGATATTTAACATGAAGGGATAATATAGCCTCACATTAAAGGTTTTATAAAGCATTTTTGGTCGACTTTGCAAGTGGAAGTTAAAATATTTAGCTGGAAATAAAGGCTGGAGACCAGTCTTTTCTAAGTCAGTTTTGAGGTAAATGAAATGATGGTGTGGGTTTCATAGATATAAGCAGTCCTGATAAAATTTGGTGACTCAGAAATTAGAGTTTATTATGAGGAAAACTTTTTTCATACTTTGGAAAGAAATAGATTTTAGGTTATTTAATACGATAGTAGATGTTGTCAGTCAACATTGTAATAGTAACACTATCCTATAGTTGTCTAATAATTTATAGTGTAGAAAGTACTCTGGAAGTTAACTTATGTCTTTATAGCTTTGGATACCCTACAGTGACACTTTTTTATCACTGCCCAGGGTCTGGAATGTGCTCATGTAGCAGAATTGTTCTTCACAGATGTGGATATGGTGCTATTTCTGTGAGATTCTCCCCCACGTACTCAGATGGTTTATTGCTTCTATGGATCAAGAGCTAGAACAGAGTCAGCCTGTAAACTAGTCATATGTTGCATTAATATCCCAAATATAGGATTTCTGTAAAACATCAAATAATCTCAATTTTTCTATTAAGATCACATATAATAGCAGTTAAATAGGACACATTTGGGGCTAAAGAGACGAGCACTAGACAAGAAATGCATCCTGTTGCTTTCTTCTTTCTGTCCAAGAGGATATATCAAGGCTCTGTTAACAAAAATTCTTGTTGTCTTAGTGTGGGTTTCTTCCCCAGAAGCAGACCTGAGATAAGGATATGATGACAAGCAGTGTATCGGGAGGTGCCGGAAATACTAGTTGAGGGTGGCAGGGGAGAGGTCCAGGGAAGTGAAGTCATCCGTTAAAGAGTGCTTTATTAAGTCAGCTATCACAGTGTGTGGCTGGAGCTTAATCCTGCTGGGATCTCTGGAATATAGCGCAAAACACACACCTCACAATGACTCCATCCAAGAGGTGAGGGAGCGGGGATATTTACATACCACCTCTTGAGAGTCATTGGAGAGTCATTGGAGCGTTATTGCATGGGATGGGAGAGGAAAGGCATGGAGGCAGTGGTAGTGGTGTGTTAAACATGACTGGTATTTCTGGACTGTCATGTGTGCATGGAGTAGCCTTCCCTAGTCCAGAACCAAAGCTCTCAGGCACATAGATATCAGTCAGATCACACAACAAAGTCTGCAGAATGAGGGTAGGATACTGAACAGCATCTGGTACTCTTGAAAAATAAGATATTTTGGGATTTGGGTTTCTAAAGATTTAACAAAAATGTATGCTTTGATTGATGTTGCTAAAATTATTTTAAAATATTACTTTAAAAAATGTTTCCAAGTGAATTATCTGAGGAATATAATATATATTTCTCTCTGAAAATTCAAGATGAAATGATCCTCTGGTTCTCATTGTGATGATAATTTCTCAAGGAAGAACATTACCAATACGGATATCCAATGTGTAGGGAACGAAGATGATTATGTACTGACCTCAAAGTAATATTTCAGTAATTTGTTTAAGTTAGACTGAAACTCCAAAGCAAAATTTGTTTTTTGGGATTTGCCACATTCCATTATAAAGTAAACTATAGTAAGAAATGAAAAAAAAAATCCCAATTAATTGAATGAAGGCTGTGCAAAATTAATTTCTGTTAGTCAAGGTTTTATTGCGGCTGCCAAAAGAAAGAAGAATCATTAATTCAAGCGAGTATTCATCTATTTAACCAACAGATTTACCATGTATCAGGAACCCAGCAAATAAGTAGCATTAAGGTGGAGCAGGCCATGGGTCAAGGTCGTTGGAGTAGTTGAGATCTGATACTGAAATTCATCTCTGCCACTTTCTAGCCAGGAGACTGCAAGTGAGTTACCTTAGTTTCCAAGTCTCAATTTCCTCATCTGGAAATAAGAGTAGGGGAATTAAGGGATATAATGAGATTATGTATGACAAGCACTTAAGAGCATGCCTAGCACGTATTAAGCACTAATTACATGTCACTTTTATAATGCTGGTGATGAGAATGCTAGGATTGCAGCCATCAAAGTCTTTGCAATCTGCTGAAGGGGGCAGATAGAATCACATGTAATGCAGAGCACAACATGCCTAGTGTTCTGTGATTACAGAGGATGAGTATAATTATGGAAGTATTCTTTGAGGAGATGGAATGGACAGGTGGTTCTTGGAAGAGAGAAAGTTTTCCAATAGGTGATATAAATCAAAGCATGGAGTTCTAAATGGACCTGGTGTGCCTGGAACACTTGAGTACCAAGTGCCTGAGACAGAGCACATGTTGATCAAATATTGGAGAGCCCCATGCCTCATCCCTTGAGCTCTTCCCTTCCTGTCTACTCTTACTCCTTTAGGGGAACTTATCTACTCTCCATGGCTTAATATTACCAGTTCACTGGTAAACCCAAAATTTACATTGAAGAACCCAAATTTATGTTTCCAGGCAAGCTCTCTACCATAAACTTGATTCTGTAATTATACATTCCCACTTGGCTATCCAATGGGTATCTCATAGTTAACATGCACAAAACTCAGTTATTTGTATTTCCTCCTGAAATGTACTTATTTCCCCATAGTCTTTCCTAGCTCAGTTACTCCATCAGGTAACTCCATCTTTCCAATCTCTCAGTCCCCAAATTGTGATGTCCTCCCTCATTATTCTCTATCCACCAAACCCCACATCTGTTTTCTTATTTCTATTGTCTCAGATTTCAAAGTATATCAAGCACATGACTGCTCAACTTCTCTACTATGATTATAGGGCTATCTTTCCTGGATTATTGCAATAGCCTCCAAATATGTCTCATGGCTTTCTCTTGAGAACCTGAAAAGTCTCTTCCCAAACAGCAGCTAGTTTAATCCTACATGAGTAAGTCAGAGTATATTACTCCTGTTCAAAACACTGCAGGCCTCCCTCCACCCTGCCTTTTCATCCAGAGTAAAAGCCCCAATCCCACAATGTCCTAGAAGGCCCACCATGATCTCATCTGCTGTCTCTGACCTTACTTATTTAGTTATTTCACTTTTGATTATGTCATTTCAGTGGCACTGGATTCCTTGTCATTCCACAGATATGGCTTCACTCTCCCAACTTGGTGCCTTTGTTCTGCCTATTTCTTTTGCCAGGAACATTACACCCCCAACCATTTCGTAGGGAATGTCCTTCCTTCTTCAAGTCTTTACTTAAAATTCATCTTTCTCTGTCACAATGACTTTGCTTTATTTATTTTTCCATATCCCTTACTTCCCTGTAACACTATATATTATATAGTAATTTTATTTAATGTTTATCTTTTCCCTTCCACTAGAATATAGCCACATGATGGCAGGTGTCATTGTAGGTTCTGCTCAGATGTTTACTGAAGGAGTGATCATGTAGGATTGAGCATGTAGACGCTCAGTACAGAAAGAACAAGAGAATTATTGCTCTTTCTTCTTTTTTTGAAATGTGCTCTTACCACATTAACAAAAATGGTCCTTTTAATCCATAGTGCCCAGTTAAGAATCTTGGATATAATTTCCATGTTCTTTAAAGTTTCTCCCCATTGGAAAATGGAGTATGAGATGAAATAAAGAATTGTTATTTAGTTTATACTTTGGAAGATTGCTTTTCTTTCTGGAAAAATCATTGCAGTTAGATCCATATTCAAAAAAACTAACCTAATAAATAACATATTGAGTAACTCCTATGTGGCAAGCATTATATGCATTATTTCACTCAAATTCTCAGTAACGCTATGAGAGGGTATCATCTCTGCTGTAATGATTTGAAAACTGGAGGTCAGAGAAATTGAGTAATTGGCCAAGATTTATAGTAAATGGGTGATTTGGAGTTGGGAAGTAATTTTACCTGACTCTATAGTATTATTATTGATTGAACGCCTTGATTTGGTAAATCAGTTTCTGTTATTGGGAGTGAAAAAAACTGAAAATGCACAAAAGTTTCTTAACCTAAAAAGTGAGTGACAAATGCTTTTTAATAAACGTATACTTTTGTCCAAGAAACCTTATCATATTCTTAATATTTAACTTGCTTTTAGGCCACTCCACATGGAACATCTTCATAGATGCAGGGAAGCTTTTATTACAGGTAAATGGGATGATGAGAATTGAGCATCCTTATGGGAAAAAGCCAATTAGCAAGTTATACTTACTAATTATTTTAAATATGTATGAATTATAACCACTTTAGCCCGCAGATACATCCTTTTTTTTTTCATGGTGCTATTTAAAGTAGCATCTCATGATGTTTACTGACTGAAAATGATCTTTGATGTATTTTATTGCTAGTTTAGACACTTATTTGAAATTTTTTCAAAACTTTGGTTTGCATTTTCACAAGAACATTTTATTCTTGTGCCCTTTTTAAGGCAAAATATTAGCTTTTTGTGATTCCCTTCTCATTCAATTGACGCTAACATTCATGTTCTTAAAAGTTTCCTTCGCTCCTTTCTTTATGCATGTCAACTGCGTTATGAGGCAGAAGCATCTGCTTAAATGTCTCTCAGCTAATTTATTTTATTCATTTCAAGCCCAGATTACTCATTTGTGTCATTTTCCTCTTCTGGAGACGTCTTATTTCCCTTTATCAATGCAATAAGTAATTCCTGGGAAAAGAAACATTTCAAGTTCAAGTAAGAAAAATATATTTTATGTTTCCTCACTTCTTTATCTCCCCAGTCTCTTTTCAGCCTAACAAGCCTACCAAGAATTTATAGTCCCACAACCACTTTATGCACAAACTTAGGTGCATAAAATCTCATAAAAAGGGAATTTTGCCTATAGCAGTCATCTTGTCATTTCTCTCATTTTATAGGTGAGAAAAGTGAGGTCCAAAGAGTTTAAATGGCTCCCCTAAGAGCATGCCACTAGAAAGTGACTGAACCAGGACCACCAATTCTCCATTCTCACATATTCTATTTTATGCGTTAGGTTGTTTTATTTTTGGAAAGTATGGAATTGTTACTATAAACATCACTTCTCACTACTGTTCCCATAGAAGCATAGGTAGAGGCATTGAGATTATTATTAAGGGCTCATTTTAATTTATGATGTTCCCTAAATGAACATGTTAGTACGTCCCATTTTGGGGCAGAAAAATTATTTGATTCTAAAACTTCAGACACGTTTGAGAAAGTTAACATCTGAAAAGAGAAATTCATATCTCAATTTCCAAGTAAGAGTGAATGTAATATTCTATGTGGATTTTGTTCTTTTTTTAAATCTGTGCATGTAGTAAACAAAACCCACAATTAATTTCCTATGTTTTCCTTTTTAAACTATACTATAGAAAGCAGGTAAAAAAGATCAAATTAGGTAGCAAAATTTTCAATGAGATAAGTTTGCACATCCTTAGTTGATCCTCTGCAAATGAGCATGTATGAAACAGTCCACCTACGGCTCTAGTTGCCACGGTTTAATGCAGTTCCACTGAATGATCCTGTTAACCTAACCTTCAATTTGCTGGGGTTTGAACTCTGAATTACAGCGTACGAACATAGCTTAACAGCTGGTACAAGGGCTTCTTTTGAATTTTTAATCATATGAATTAAATATTGCTAGAGATGCCTTTTAGACTTCTAGGAGTGACCTAACATATAGAAAGTCAAGTATAGATAAGCCCCGAGGGAACTGAAACACAAAGGGAGTAGGGCTGGAGACACCACAGGCTGCATAGTTTGCTCACCAAATTGAGATAGCAACTGCAAAGCATGCATTAAAAATTGCGTCTTAAATAATCATGGTATTATCTAATATTACATAGTCTTTAAACTTATAACATATTCTTCTTGTCTTCAGATAGGCATTAGCCAAATAGACATAAGCATAGCTTCAAAAGATCCATTGTATTGAAAGTTTAAATTGATGCAGAGACAAATCAGAAGGCAATCAACATACTACAGGACTATTAGAGCCTGACTATAGAACTTAAAAACAGCAAGTTCCCCTGATGAACATTTTCTAAATGATGAGATTTTTGTCAAATTTATCAAATGCTGAAATTACTTTAGTAGGGCTTACTAAAACTTTTTAAAAGATAAAACAGAATGGGATAGAAAATCTCAGAATGTATCTCATATAGTACAGTTAAATTATTGTGTAGCATTTTGTTTTAGCTGTGTGTGTATGTGTGTGTGTGTGTGTTTCATGTACAGGGTAATGCTACAAAAATTTTTTTTAATAACTGTTTAAGAATGGTTTAAAAACATTGACTCAGTATATCTGAATTAGATTTTTATTACAAAAATTCTTACTATTCCCTTTTATGTTTTTAGGAATATATCTAGTACATATACTCAGGTATTTACAGAGTAATAACATTGACACATAGCAAAGTTTAGTTTTTTAATAACTTCCAGAAAAATGGTAAGAATATGGCAACTATTTATAAGGTAAAATGCTTTGTTGGGAGAAAAAATATTTAACAATAGCATTTGTTGCTTTTTAAACTGTACATGTATGTGTGCACATACATTTTACTAAAACCTTTTCTTCATTATTCTAGCATGAGCTTCTTGCACACTAAATGTTGCAGTGAATGAATTCATTACATATATGAATTGGATATATTCCTGCTTTCCCATGTCAGCAGATTGCTATTTTGGGGTGCAAGGCAATGCTTTGCTATTTATTAGTTCAGGTTTTTACACGTTGTAAAGTATTAATGTAAGGACAACTTTTAACCAGTTAGAATCCTTTGACCAAAATACAGAAAAAAGAGAAGTTAAACTAGAAGCAAGTCCACAGAATCAGGGCATTAGTTACAATGAATCATGGGTCTTTTTAGTTTATACTTCTGTGAATTCTCTAAGGGGTTAATCCCTAGTGTACATGGGGTTGTGTACTGTTGATTGTCTGGATTCACACAGCCAAGCTTTCTCCTCATAAACAGAAAGATTTATGTGTTTCTTTTGCCCTAGTCCACCTCCTCTTTTTAAGAATGAATATCTATGAGTAGCATGGGTCATGTATTAATGAATTCAAATATTGAGGAAAAAAAGTGATATATTTAATTCTTCAGGAACACTACAACTCTTCTTCCCATACTTACTGAGAATCTGTACACAGCCCACTTACTTCTCTTTCTGACATTGAGTCTTCAACACGACTATTGAGAAGAAAACTTTACCTGTCTTTGCAGTTAAGTATAGGCTTTGTTTTTTTATAATTTGACAATAACTGGGCAAAGCCAGATAAGTACGAAGGAATAAATGAAGACAGTTCAGTTCACTGAAAGGGCTCGGGACTGGCCCTAGAACAAGGAAATGCACTGAGACAATGAATTCAATAACTGATATGGTTCTTCGTGGTGAGGCAATAAGGCAAGAAGTAACAGAGAAGAACAGATTTTGGATGGCTTTTGAATACTTTTCTTGCCATGTGATGAAATGGTTGCTTAAAGCAGCTGGCTGCATTTAATTATTTTTATTTCAATTTTATTTTTTTTAAATGTGGTTACTTCATAGACACATTTATTTTCCAACATCAGTTCCTTAGTAGTATAATATAGAATGCCTCATTAGCAATGGAAAATGGGCTTAAGTTTGTAACAGGAATGTTCTGAATAATGTTTTTAGATGTGGAAGAAGTTAGCAAGGGAGATTATAGAACCTCTCACTTCCCCCTGGAGAACTTTAAAACAAGTAAAAAACTTTTTATTTAATCCACGAATTTCACATAAGATCTATCCTCATTTACTGGTGCTGCTTTTGCTTTGCTAAGTTCTCCCCCTGTGTCCTTTCTTATGCTGCCTTTGCTTGGAGAAGCCTCATGAGAGAACAGAAATATGCCTTAGCTGGAAGGAAATGCTGGGTACTGCTCTAGCAAATAGAGTGCCTACTTTACACCCGATTTCTCTCTAGTTTTCAGTCTAGCTCTCTCATTTCTCATATAAGGGGTCTGGATTAATGCACTTATTGTCAAAATGTGGTCTCTGGACCAGCAATATTAGCAGTACCTGGGAACTTGTTAAAAATGCAAACTTTCAGGTCCCCAAGCAAATCAACTGAATGAGTAACTCTGGGAGTTCAAAGAAATGTTGAACTTCTAAGGGCTCACGTATGGCATGTCCTACCACAATATCACAATCAAAAGAACTGAGCAATTCAATCAGATATCTGAAAAACATGGTGAAACAACAATTATGAGAGCAGACAAAATTCCTTGCCTGGCCATGTCCACTGCCTGATAAGACACAAATGTTTGCACACTGAGTGTTTGTTCACATTTATTTAAACCGAAAGGACCAATTCATCCTAGATGACTAGCCACTAGTTCATCTGCAAATAGTCAACACATTTGGGAACAAATATTTGTTGAATACCTGATATGTGACGTGCACCGTGCTAGGCGCAGAGGACACACTATGACGATGACAGACACAGGACAACTGCACCAAGTCCTTTGCGGAGATGCAAAAGAGATATTTCAAGAGCTGAATCAGGCACTTTTTTTTGGCTGCTGATGCTTCCAAAATAACTTTTTATATTTCCAAGAGTTTACACCCTGCAGGTGGAAAAGCCTTTCCAGCAAGAGAAGATGGTTACATCCCCCCTGATGAAATTTCCTCAGCCCAACAGTATGTTTACTAAGAATGCTATCTTTAGGGCATTCTAAAGAAAGGCGAACTACAGTAGGAGAAAGCGCAGCAGCTGAGACGTTTGCATGTGCCTCTAACTCAAATTTGAAGGGTGAAGCTGAAGCATGGGCCGCAGCTGGAAGAATGGGGAGCAGAACACTGGCGATGGGCAAAATGGTTATTCATTTCCTCTCTTGTGATCTTTCATCTTTCATTTTTGTGAATCTCAATACATAGTTGAGACTTTTCCCAGATTCACAATCAACTCTGATTATCTGCCTGCTCTCTCCACTTTTCCCTTTTTAGTTTCTTGGATGCTGTTAGAGGAAAAAGATAAAAACTATCTGGCATAGAACATTCTTGTCTTTCTTTCTTTCTTTCTTTCTTTCTTTCTTTCTTTCTTTCTTTCTTTCTTTCTTTTAGGTCACTTAGTATTTGTCTAAGTTTTGAGAAAAAGGAAGGAATAAGATTAAGGGATGAGGAGAGGCAGAAAGTTTTGTTTCTCTTCAAATATGTTTTTCATCTCTGACCTCCTATAAAAACTCTGCAGTGCATCCAGACATAATATTTACATAATCTTAAGCAGGTAGGGATTCTTTTGGTGACAAAATTATTATACAGTGTTTATTCCTGCTTATGCTCCCATGGTTTCATAGCTTTTTATTTTCCTTGAGATGTAATATGTGTGGACAATTTAGTTTGAGTGAACAGCCTAGCAACAGTTTGATTGCTTTAAGCTACTCATAACTTTTTGCTTACCTGAGCATCAACTCTTAAATTCTCTGTAATTATTCTAATCCTCTGTAGGAACACAACAAGATCCACATAGTTCTTGAGGATTTGCCAAGTGCAGGATACTGAGAGGCACAGCTTGGGCTACAGCCTAAGAGCTCCATAATCCTCGAGGCCAGTTTCTTCCTCACCCTGCACAGAGGCAGCCGATGATCTGCTGCAAGTCTTACTCAGTGAAGAGATTTATCAATAAATTAAATGGAGACTGAAAGTCATGTGGCTAGATTTGGAAAAAACAAAAGCTTCAAATTGTGAGAGAGGCTGAATATATTAAATTACAGAATCACAATCCCCTACCCTTTAACATCCCAACCCAGATGCTGCAAGATGTTGAAAATCCTCAAAGACTGGAAGGAAGGGCTGCCTCTAATATAAATCCGTGCGATAGGAATTACTGTAAGGCCCTACACCTGGATTCAGAAACAAAATGCACAAAGACAGGACTGGGGATGCTATGACTTAGCAACAGTGTGTGTGAAAGAGTCTTAGACACTTAGTTAACAATAGCTCAGTGGGAATCAACAGTAATGTGGCTGCCAAAAAGGCTGATGGGCCCCCAGGCTGCATTAACAGAAGAAGTGTTGTGCTAGAATAAGGGAGATAATGGTGCCACCCCACTTGATGCTGCACACACAACACCTGAATGGTGCAGTCAGCCCTGTGGGCCCACCCAGACCCATTTGCAAGGAATGTGACAATTAAAGTCAGTATGAACTATGTGCATCAGAAATAGTTGTGAGAAATGAGAAGGCTTACTTCAGAAAGTCTTAAGAAGGACATGGTGCCTTGAATAATAGATTTGTCAAAATAGAATTAGAGTTACTCTGCATGATCAAGAAGAAGAAAGAGAACCAGGTTGTAGAAACCTTGCAGGGATAAACTAAAAAAATAGCATAGGCATTGAAGTTGGGCAGATCTGGCATGTAATTCTGACTTACAAAGCTACTCTATAAGCTTGAACAAGTTTCTTTTTCTCTTCTTCACTTCTATTTCCATATTCATAATATGAGGAAGATCACTATCTTATACATATGATGTGAGGATTAGAAATAATGCACTCAAAATACATAGCCCACTGCTTATCAGGATGTGTACTCAGAATCTACAACAGCCATGATAAGAGACAGAAATATCTAGAGTATAATTAATGGGCAATGTTGGGAAGAATGAAAGAAATTATACTCATTAGAAATGTCAGTGAAACTGATGGACCAAAGGAAATAAAGAGAATTGAGAGTGGATAGGTGATTGATCAAATGACCTACAGAGTTTCTTTGTGTTCTGGGAAGTATGTTAAACATCTTATAAGATAATTGTATACATAAAATAGGAACACATTACAATAAAACTAAAACAAAGAGCAGTTGATCTATGAAGAAATCTATATATTTTTTCTTTTATATTTTGTAAATATTTAGAAAGAAGAAGAAATTTTCCTTTAAAAAGCAGAAACTTCTTGAAAGAATCACTTTAGAAGATATTAAAAGTATCATATTAAAATTATTATTGAATAGGGAACAGAGTTGAGAGACATAGGTTAAAATTATCCCAGACATTACAAAATGTTTTCTTTTCTAAATTCTTTGAATAGATAATTTATTCCATAGTTCAAAATCAACTCATCATCCCATTAAAACCTTACTTTCTTTAACACTCAGAATAGAATTCTTCAAGTTCTGCTGAGAACATTGTATAGATTATTTCCTTTCATATAGCCTTAAATCAGTTCACTAGCATTAATAATAGGACTTGTACCGTCAGTATTTGCTGTATCTGGGATAAAATATGTTTCAAGAATAGTCTCTTAAGTTATGTCTAAGGGCTACCTGTGGCATTAAAAATTTCTTAGTCAACTTCTTGCAATTGTGATGTTACTTCAAAATAAACTTTCCCGCCAAACTCCACAGCTGCTCAGGAATATAATTCAGAGTCCTCAGATGATCTTCCTCAATGCTAAAGGCAGGTAGTCACTAGGAGCTGAGAAACTCTAACCCCTAATAAAGGGATTTTCCTTTTTATGGTTACTTTGAAATATTAAATAAGTGTAAATTCATGAGGATACATTCTGTATCTCTTTTGTTCACAAGTACATCTTAACACATGTTCATAGTGGGATATAATAAATATTTGTTTAAAAATGAACAAACAAATGACCCTTTATCATTGAATCTCAATCATAGTTACACACTGGAATTACTTGGGAAGCCTTAAAAATACTGATGCCTGTGCCACCCCAGAACAAGGAAAAATAGAAACTCTAGAGCTAGGCATTGGTATTTTTCAAAAGTTCCTCAGGAAATTATTTTGAAGATAGGATTGAAATCAGCTGTACTAAACGATCATGGTTGTATTCCCAAAATCTCTCATCTTCCTCAAAGTCATATAGACTACTTCTGCATACATTTGATAAGGAATGCTAAGGTTTGGTAGTTCAAATAATAGCCTTTACATTTATACCTTTCAATTTTTAGACAAGTAATTTTTTTCCAAGAGTTAGATGAACTAAAGGATATAAATATTCTATTTATAGACTAAGAAACTTAGAAAATTTTTTTTGGTTTGATATTCAGTGATTGCATTCTTGAGAGTTTTAACTAATGAGTAAGGCAGACCTTAAGATTACTTGGATTTTAACTTTAAACTAAATAGGTATGCTCACCTGGGGGTGGGGGTAACAGGCACTCTCTCCCCCAATCCCATCACCACATGGCAGTTCCCGCTTCCACTGGGGAAATTCAACTGTTTTTAACTAAACCATTAATTTTATCTCAGGCTTTTAAGCTAAGTGAAGACAAATTTCTCATAGACTTTTTCTCTTACTTGAAACTTTGGTCTGACCTCTTTTGAGGCACCTACACACATTAGAGCCTTAAAGGATTTGGGGAACCTCATTTGGGAAAACCCTATTTACAATGGACTGTTCATGTGCTTGCCCGAATGGATTTGGTGAGACTTCGCTTGGAAAGATCCTGTGTGCAGAAAACTGTCTATGTGCTCAAGGTGGGTCCTTACCCACTGCACAGGGAGCCCAACCCTTTCGATGATTGACAGTTTCACTTGGTATAAGTAGATATCTTTTCAGGCTGCGAATGGACAGAGCATCTCAAGTTCCTCGATGGGCTCCTACCGGGAGCTGCTGGCCCGGGACATGGTCCTTGCTGAGTTCCTGTGCATGTATGCCAGCAGAGAAGGAATGAGTCTCAGAGGACAATGGGATGATGGACATCAGCAGTCCAGAAAAAGAGGCCAAGCAGGTATAAAATGACATGCTGGTGATGGACGCCGTGGACAGGCAGCCATGGAGACAGCTCAACAGCCCCTCCTTCTACAGCAAGGATGTCAGCAAGCTGCACAGCCAAGAAGGAAGGGACCTGGAAACTGACGAGGCTCAGACAGCCCCATTGTCAACAGGGCCCAGGAGCCCTGGGAGCCCTGGGCATTTCACAAGGTGACTACTCCATAGCTGTGTTGCTTCCGGCTGTCTGCACCTGGATCTACTGCACGATGTCCTGTGGTCATCATGAACTTCGAGTGGAGCCCCAGTGGGAACCCGGTGAGCCTTTTCTACACAGTGGACTCAGTGGTCCCACAGGTCGTCAAGATGTTCGTAGCCTCCGCTCTTCCATACAAAGCAGTAAGGGCACGCTTTTGAAACAGAGATAACCCCGTAAGTCAGAAAAGTAAAATAGGGTGTTGCTGTTTGTCTCCCTCTGAATACGGATATCCCACAGAAGCAGGCTTAAGTTAAGCCCCTAAGATGTAGTTTGAGAGACACTTCCTAGCACCCCGAGGTGAGTATGGTAATATAGCCACGAATAAAGAACCAGGGTAAAACAATACGCCAAATGAGTGGGTCCGGCACTAAGCACTACGTACGAGTTTGCCTCTTGCAGGTGTCCGCCCCTGTTGGAAACAAGGAAGTAGAAGAGACCCTAGGAAGTGCCCCTAAGAGCTCACAGCTCACTGACGTTGTCAGAAATGAAACCTTGGGTCCCTCATACCAGAGTAAAGAGGTGTCCCATGAAAGCAGAGAACCAAGCCCCCAGGGAGGAGCCAACTTCAGGCGATCTAACGTAACTGTTTAAGGATAGCGGAAAAAAATGAAAAAGTTGATATATTTTTGCTAACCTCCTTTGATTATTTGTTCTGTCTGTAGGATGGAGAGACAACTCCTTAGTGAGGATTTCCCAGGCTATCGCCTCTTCCGTTGGTCTGTGTTTGTCATCCGTACATGATTTCTGCATTTGCAGAAGCCGGTCTCTCGATCACCTACGGGGTGCTTTCCTGCCCAGCCCTGTATCGGACGGTGTGTACGAGGCGTCAGTCCATCCCGTCTTCTCAATCCTCACTGTCGTGACTGTTGCTTATGACTTTTCCCCCCAGTCATCTGTTACTGTAAATATATTGCCAAAAACGTGCAATGACATACATAAGCATGAAACTTCCATCTGAAACGTCACCCCCGTTTCCGCAGGAAGGAGCTGGGTGACCGCGTCGTCCCACAGATGTGGAAGGGAAATACTGAGAGTGGGGAATGTGTAACAGAGGGAATGGCCTGGAAAAAAAGGAGGCAGCAGAAAGATTTTCTGTCTCTTTAAAACTCCCCCCATGCTTTTTGGACCTGCAGCCTGGCCTGCATCCCTGAGGCAGGTTAAGTCTTTTGTTAAAACTCCCAGGTGGGCCAGCCCCATCGGTGGGTGGCTGGCAGAGTTCACAGGCTTTGTTTTTGGCAGAGATGAGATTAGAATAGTTAACCACAGTGATTGCCTTAAGCTGAGAACCCATCCTTTGAAAGCTCTGTATTTCTGCCTATGTGCAGGAAAAAATTGAATTTTGAGATGATAGTCTGCTTTTTCCTCCCTTTGCTGGCA